>SJYC01094704.1:0-32659 GCA_006408675.1 Madoqua kirkii
TATAGATAACTTCATCCAAAACAAGAGGGAATTCTTTAATCACTAAATTAATTTGGTTATATTTCATAACTACCTCCTGCCCTTACTAATTTCCTCAGTAATTAGAAAATAGTATTCTTATTATGAAAAAATATCAATGCAATTACCCATTTGCTTTTGGTAATTTTAAAAGATACCATCTAAATACCATAGATTTTTAAAAACTTTTGAGAAGAGTGAAAAAAAAATACAACACAGGAGAACTGTAAGACCTTCTCTCTTTCTCTGCAATAAAAACATATATAATACTCAGAATAAGGTGTAATCACTTGCATGAGCTGTGTAATAGCTGAGCATTAATATTTAGAAAAGAAGATAAAGGTCTTCAAATCTTAAATCATTATGATTTCAAATACAAACAAACACAGAATACCTAAAAAAAAAATGTAGTGGCTATAATTAAGTACCTTGTAAGTATCTGTTTTTCTATCTGATGCAGAGTACACTAGAATGCAGTGTTAAATTTTGTTTTTATATCTTTGAAATATTTCAGTTTCAAGGTCTGACTTTGGTGCTTTAAAAATGGCGAATTTCATCCTCTGCACATTCTTTCTTGCTCCTGCAGCTAAAACGCTGTAAAGTTTACACATAATACATTTCTTGAGGAAAATGCTGAGCTCTGTGGCTCAGGCTCTTTCAAACTCTCCTCTGCCATAGATGCAGACAACCAAATGGAAACGATGCACATTATTTATAAATTGTTAACCACTTCTATATACGCTTCACACAACCAGCTTCGCTGAGATCTTACATCCATCCTTGCAAGCTTCATAAAACAGTAGCAGGCTAAAGTTGCACAGTTAACATTAATTCTCTTTGGAGAGAGTACAGCCTTAGCAATTACCCTGAAAAAGGTCAGATATCAAATTCCTTTGTGCTGACTCTGATGCCAAATTGAGTCACGCTGTGGGTTTGGATGCTGTATGACCTGCGTTTTCTGTGCACTGTGCCATGAGTACTCAGTGCTCCTCTCTGCTCCTCTGACTTATGAACCACTGATTAAGCATTAATATTTGTCAGAGCATCACATATCATTTACCACTATAGTTTATATTTATTTTGAGAGAAGAGCTCAGATAAATATTTAAAATCAAGCTATAGCTATAGGTCGTGAAGTTGCTCGGTCATGTCCGACTCTTTGCAACCCCGTGGACTGTAGCCCACCAGGCTCCTCTGTCCGTGGGATTCTCCAGGCAAGAATACTGCAGTGGGTTGCCATTTCCTTCTGCAGGGGATCTTCTCGACCCAGGGATCAAACCCAGGTCTCCTGCATTGCAGGCAGACACTTTAACCTCTGAAATTTATGTAAAGGCCTGTCGTTTTATATATTTTTGTTGTTGCTTACCCTTGCATGCTTAGTTGCTTAGCTGTGTCTAACTCTTTGCAATCCTTTAGACTGTAGCCCTCCAGTCTTTTCTGTCTGTGGGATTTTTCAGGCAACAATCCTGGAGTAGATTGCCATTTTTCTCCTCTAGGGGATCTTTGTGACCCAAGGATCAAATCCATGTCTCCTGTGTCTCCTGCATTACAAGCAGATTCTTTTTCCACTGAGTTATCAGGAAAGCCCTGCTTACCTTTAATTACCTGTAAAAAATTAATAGCACTGTATGAATACTGGACAGAAAAGATTTAAATACAGAATTCAATAATGATGCTCTAGTTTTATCACTATTATTTTAATTTCCTAGTTCATATGTTTTTCACACTTAGTAATTGAGATAGAACTCTGAAGTCTACTAAGTATCAGAATATTCAGGAAACTTAAAGTATGGGAATAGATTAGATATTTTAAAATGTATCCTTTATCATACTGACATTTTAATCTTTATTTACTCATAAATATTGCCAAAATTCTAGTTCTACTAATTCTAACCCATTATTTCTTGAATATTATTTGCATTCAGTATTTTTATTATATCTTTAACTTGACCTATTAAGTAATGAAAAAAAGATGCTACTAGTTCCAAGACTGAATTGATGGCAACGCCATTCTGGCTTAATAGACTACAATTTTATTAAATAATGTAAGTTCAGTTGTCCCAGGGTCATTTGATTAGGAAATATTTAATGAAGGCATTAATATTTACTCCTATCTAACCTCCAGCTGGAATTTCATGGTGTGAGAGCTCCAGGTTAATTGAGTTTTATCACAAAATCTCTAGATCACTTTAAAAATAACTGTAATGCACATTCCCTAAGGTCTTATCTATGAGAAGTAGGAAAATAGAGGAAAAATTATTAACATACACCTAGATTCTGCTCACACCTTCAGCCTAGATATTATTAAAAGTTTGAGCAACTGATGAAAATTTCTCTGGAAAGAAATTAGAAGTCACTTTTCTTTCCAAACCCTTGACAGGAATATGGAGTAAAGACAGCTAAGTCTTGCTTTAGCCAATAGAAATACAAGAATATATAGGCATTGAATTTTCTGTAGATCTATGGTTTCCATCAGTAGCAAAAATCTTTTCTTAGAAACTTACTCATGGGAATACACCTGTGAGGATAATAGAAGCCTAATTCTTCCCCTTGAAGTTTCACTCTTTTAGTTCTCCAGAATAAAATAAGTATTAAAATGTGGGATTTATAGTTTAACTTTGTAACCCAATCAAATTTTGAAGGAGTAAGCCCAATATTCAATTATGTCCACCAGATGGGAATGTAGATTGGTGCAGCGGCTATGAAACACTAAACTGAAAAGATACATACACCCTTCTGTTTACTAAAGCATTATTAACAGTAGCCAAGATATGGAAACAACTTAAGTACCCATTAAGAGATGAATGGATGGAGCAGATGTGATATATACTTCAAAACAAGCTAACCAAACAAATAGACTCATAGAAAAGGACATTTGTGGTTACCAAAGATGGTGGGTTGGGGGAGGAGAAATTGAATAAAGATGATTACAAAGTACAAACTTCTGGTTATAAGATTAAGTACTAGGGATAAAATATACTTCCCAGGTGGGCTAATGGTAAAGAAAATGCCTGCCAATGTAGGAGACAGAAAAGATATGGGTTTGATCCCTGGGTTGGGAAGATCCCCTGGAGGAGGGCATGGCAACCCACTCCAGTATTCTTGCCTGGAGAATCCCATGGACAGAGGAGCCTGGCAAACTACAGTCCATAGGGTTGGAAAGAGTAAGACAGGACTGAAGTGACATAGCACATGCAAATATTAAAACATGAAAGTTGTTAAGAGAGTAAATCCTAAGAGTTCTCATCACAAGGAGAAGTTTTTTTTTTTCTATTTATTTGATATTGTATGTATATGGGATGATGGGTGTCCTCTAAACCTATTATGGTGATCATTTCATGATGTAAGTCAAAGTATTGTGTTGTACACCTGAAATTTATACAGTGTAGTGTGTCAGTTATATCTCAATAAAATTGGAAAACAATATACTCACCAGAGAATAGTACAGGGTGTTAACTAAAGTGCAGATTATATATGTATATATGTATAAACAGTTCAGTTCAGTTCCTTGACGTACTTCTTTTCCTATTTGGAACCAGTGCACATAACTGGCCTTTAATAGATGCACATATTGTTTATATGCAGCATTCACTGATAAGTGAATGCAAAATAGAGTATGTGCGTGCACATACAGTCAGTAGGAGCATGTGAGGGACCCTTTCTTCTGATTGCTTCTACTTTCTCAGTGAAATTTATTATTGTTGTTCCAACAATCAGTGGTGTGCAACTCTTTGTGACCTCATGCACTGCACCACACAAGGTTTCCCTGTCCTTCACTGTCTCCTGGAATTTGCTCAATTCATGTCCATTGAGTCGAAGATGTCATCCAACCAGAAAACAATATACTCACCAGAGAATAGTACAGGGTGTTAACTAAAGTGCAGATTATATATGTATATATGTATAAACAGTTCAGTTCAGTTCCTTGACGTACTTCTTTTCCTATTTGGAACCAGTGCACATAACTGGCCTTTAATAGATGCACATATTGTTTATATGCAGCATTCACTGATAAGTGAATGCAAAATAGAGTATGTGCGTGCACATACAGTCAGTAGGAGCATGTGAGGGACCCTTTCTTCTGATTGCTTCTACTTTCTCAGTGAAATTTATTATTGTTGTTCCAACAATCAGTGGTGTGCAACTCTTTGTGACCTCATGCACTGCACCACACAAGGTTTCCCTGTCCTTCACTGTCTCCTGGAATTTGCTCAATTCATGTCCATTGAGTCGAAGATGTCATCCAACCATCTCATCCTCTGTCATCCTCTTCTCCTTCTATGTTCAGTCTTTCCCAGCATCAGAGTCTTTTCTGGTGAGTCAGCTCTTGCATTAAGTGGCCAAAGTATTGGAGCTTCAGCTTCAGCATCTGTCCTTCCAGTAAATATTCAGGGTTGATTTCCTATAGGGTTAACTGGTTTGTTCTCGAGGCCTAACGAACTGTCAAGAGTCTTCTCCAATGCCACAGTTTGAAATCATCAATTCTTTGGTGCTCAACTTTCTTTATGGTCCAACTCTCACATCCATACATGACTACTGGAAAAACCATATCTTTGACTAGATGGACTATTGTGGCAAATTGATGTCTCTGCTTCTTCATATGCTATCTAGGTTTGCCATAGATTTTCTTTCAAGGAGTAAACATCTTTTAATTTCATGGCTGCAGTCATTGTCCATAGTGATTTTGGAACCCAAGAAAGTAAAGCCTGGCACTGTTTCCATTGTTTCTCCACCTATTTGCCATTAAGTGATGTGACTGGATCCATAATCTTCCTGTTTTGAATGCTGAGTTTTAAGCCAGCTCTTTCACTTTCATCAAGAAGCTCTTTAGTTCCTCTTCACTTTCTGTCATAAGGGTAGTGTCATCTGCGTATCTGAGGTTGTTCAAATTTCTCCTGGCAATCTGAATTCCAGTTTGTGCTTCACGCAGCCTGGCATTTTGCATGATGTATTCTGCATATAAGTGAGCTAGCTCACTGCATAACTAGCTCTCTACCTGCCTCAAAACTGAATTATTGAGCTTTCACCTCAAGCACATGCATGCCTTTTCCTGCATTCTTACCATCTTCTTACACCACAGACCATCCTCAGTTTCTTACTTTCGCTTCCTCGCCTCTGATTCAGTCAGTAATTTTATTGATTTTATTCCCATACAGATGATCACCTCAGTTCTCACTAATCTTTGTCTCTTTTACAGTTTTAGGCTTTTGAGTAGCCTTTTTTCCCTTTTAGCTTGATCCAAATGGCACTTCAGCCAGTATGATCTTTCTAAAATGTATGTTGTTCTCCAGACATTTCATCATTGGCCCTTCATTTACTTATCCAGCCTTACCTTTTTTCTCATCTGTGTTACTCTCATCCTAAGCTCCAGACTATTATAATCTACTAAGTATGCCATTGTGCCTTTCTTTTCCAGGTCTTCATGTACTCTCTCCCTTTTGTACAGAGTATCTTTTTTTTCCTTGCACAGAGTTTTGTTGAAATAATCACTAATGCACTTTCAGGGCTCACTTGGATAGCATTCCATCTGAAAATCATATTCTGATGTCCCTAGGTTGAATGAAAGGATTCTCCAGCTATGGATTAAAGTCTATAGATTCCTGAATTTACATTTTCCTCACAGTGAATTAAAGTTGCACACACAGTTACCTTTATTCTCCACTATATAATATGCTTCTTGAAGGCTGATACAATACAGTTTTCCCTCAGAATCCATGGGAGATTGTCTGGACCCCTGAAGATACCAAGATCTGAGAATTCTCAATTCTCTTGTATAAAATGAATTAGTATTTGCGTATAACTCACACACATCCTCCTGACTCCTTTAAAACAACTCTAGATAATGTATAATAACTACTACAATGTAAATAGTTGTTGTGCAGAAAATTCAAGTTTGCTTTTTGGAACTTCATGGAAGTTTTTTCCTTGAATATTTTCAATTTGTAGTTGACTGAATCTGGGGATATAAAAGGCCAACAATATTTGTTCACCCTTGTATTCATAGCATTTATCCCAAGTTCTCATTACATGCTTTTTGAATACATGAATGAATGAATAAATTGTTAGATTTCTGATAGCAGCTTTGGATTTACTTTAATTGATGAAAAAGTAATTTTCACTGCAACAGATGCAACTGATTACATAACAAATGAAGTCTTGCTGTGAAGCACAACAGCCAAATCCTAATTTGGCTCATTTCTACTTACATAAAGTATCATAAGCCAATTACTGTACCACTTGGACAGTATGCATTTAGTATGCGTGTGTGTGTATATATGTATATATGTATATATTATACATATGTATATGTGTGTGTGTGTGTACATATGTATATATGTATATACATATATATGTATATATTTTTATAGTCATGATAATAATCCTGGCTTGTTTGAATTTCATTATGACCTTTCTACTTTTCCATTAATTATCTTTATCTAATTTTAAGAACTATAAACTATATTCTCATACTTCATTTTAATTGTTAACACTTGCATGGGATTTTTTTTTTTATATGAACAAGGTAGCCAGCTAAAGCACAAAGCAAGAAGACTGCACAGAAAAATGAATAGGTTCAGAGACTTCAATTATAAACTACCTTAAAGGAAAACTCATTCTCTTTTCATTACCTTATACCTCTAGGTGCCAAAACTTGCATTTAACTTCAGGTTTTAAAGGAGATTTTATGTCTACCCATAATCTGTCCTCATCCAGTTTACCCAGGAGAGTTTAGCTATTTTCAGTTAAAATTGATCCACCTTTACCAGACTTGTGGTTAAACACAATGACTAAGACCTCAATCTGTTAACAGCTCTTAATGGGACTGGACTACACCTATTGCGTTCATTTTAAAGGGTGGAGTACATCTAAAAACACATCTTTTTGAGTTTCAGAGAAATCCTATTTACAATTTCACAGAAAAGAAAATGTTAAATTTAATTTGATGCTTAACTCTTAAAGTGTTACTTTCAAATCACAGTAAAGCTTCATGCAACCCAAATTATCTCTATAAGACAGGATAATGATTCTAAATAATCTAAAGTATAAGAACTTGCTCCTAAATATAAAATTTTATCAAAAATAAATTATCAACCATTAAGTTGAAATGTCAAATACCCTGAACAAAAATGTCTGACTCACGAAAGTATTTCCAAGGTCAATATTAGGCATAGAAAAAAAATCCAACTCCTAATTTGTTTTTTATAATTCAATATAATTAGTTTGTGTTTTTAAACATTTGATCTACATATGAAACTGACTTCCCTGTGGTCAGGAAGAAGAGTTAGTACAGTCTACTTCAGACAGCATGCATATTTTTTCTAGGGAAAAGTCTCAGAAATTAAATATGAGAAATGTTGATAATATCATGGTATACATTATACATGACAGATTCTACAAAAAAATCTATTTTTCTTTTTTTACATTCCATAGTGAATTTGACTACTTTTCAAGAACGTGAAGCATAGCTTACCCTCTTAGCCACCTAAGTTTGTCTCATAGCTTACATTCTGGTCAAAATATGTATACTTCATTAGACATATTTTCTACCATGTGATAAATTTTAGGTGATGAAGATCCAATCTATATTTGTGGAATGTAGTTGATAATGCTTTTTCCCTTAATTTTAAATAATAAACAAGGAACTTATTTCATATGTGAGGATGGATATTTTAGATTAAGGCCAAATATTACTGACAAAGAAGATACACAAATTGAATTTTTAATGATTCCTTCCTTCCTTTTTTCTTTTTCCTTCCTCCTTTTCTTATGATGAAGATCCAATCTATATTTGTGGAATGTAGTTGATAATGCTTTTTCCCTTAATTTTAAATAATAAACAAGGAACTTATTTCATATGTGAGGATGGATATTTTAGATTAAGGCCAAATATTACTGACAAAGAAGATACACAAATTGAATTTTTAATGATTCCTTCCTTCCTTTTTTCTTTTTCCTTCCTCCTTTTCTTCTCTTTTACTTACTTTTCATTCATCCCTCATGTCTCTTCTTTCTTTCTTTCTTGCAAGACACCAATGTTATAAATACTAGAATTTTCAGAAAGTACTCTAAAATGTGCTTGTAAAACTTTACTTTTTTACAGCTCCCACTGTAGTTTCCATTTAATTTCATCTCTAAGGGAGATTTTCAGCAATGTCTTCAGAAAAAAAGTTTTTATTAAAGTCTTCTAAGAATTCACTTTATTGTTATCATTCTTTTACAGAATATTCTGGAGCTCTTCCTCACCTCCCTACTTCATATGCTGCTTTGCAAAGAATTAAGAAGAGTTCCTCTCCATCCCTGTATGGTTCAAGGACTAGACCACGATACAGCAGCCCTTCATTAGGAACACTAAGTGTTTCTTCACCAAGCTGGCGAGGGGCAGTCAACATTATTATTCCCCCATCAATCTTTATCATCCCTCAGATGCCTTCAAACAAGATGGTAAGTGTCCAAAGGAAAATTACACCTATTGGAGTTAAGCAGGGAAAAAAGAATTTATTCAAGGCTATTAAAATACAAGTTAAGCCTATTGCAATACAGGAGAGAGGTTAAACTCAACTCTAAAACAGCAGTGAGTTTTTAAGATCTGGAAATGTGGAGGACGTTAAGGAAGACTTTGGTCCCTGTGACTAGGTCATCTATGATAATCAGTGCTTCCTAAAGTTAACCTCTTACTATCCATAGAGACTGGGAAATAGGGAGTCTCTGTTTCCTGATGTCTACATTAAAAAAAAAAAATGACTCCCAATTTCTTGAAAAAGACATTTTTAGGTTTTCAAATTGGTAAGAGACTGGGCAACGGTCTTCATTTCATGGAAGCAAAGAAAGAATTTATATTTTCAGAATTTCTGAAGTAAATTCTCTAAGAAAATGGAGGTTAGGGAACCATAGTCAGAAGGAAACCAGTCAAAAGTTTAGTGAAGCTGAGGAAAATGTAAGTCATCTTGTTAGTGAAAGTGTTAGTCGCTCAGTCATGTCCAAGTCTTTGAGATCCCCTGGACTGTAGCCCACCAGGCTTCTCTATCCATGGAATTCTCCAGACAGGAATATTAAGCAGTCATTTCCCTCTCCAGGTCTCCTGCATTACAAGTAGTTTCTTTACCATCTGAGCCACCAGGGAAACCCAAAGTCAGCTTGGTCATAAGTTAGAGTTACATTCCATGCATCTTTCAGTTTTTCTTCCCATGTATTTAATTATACTTGTTTCCATTTCTGATTTAGAACTAGTTTCATTACAGTCACTCAGTGTATCCAACTCTTTGTGACCCCCATGGACTACGGCACGCCAGGCTTCCCTGTCCATCATCAACACCTGGAGCTTACTCAAACTCATGTCCGTGGAGTCGGTGATGACATCCACCATCTCATCCTCTGTTTTCCCCTTCTCTTCCTGCCTTCAATCTTTCCCAGCATCATGGTCTTTTCAAATGAGTCAGTCCTTCACATCAGGTGGCCAAAGTATTGTTCAGCCTCAGTCCTTCCAATGAATATTCAGGACTGATTTCCTTTAGGATTGACTGGTCTCATTTCCTTGCAGTCCAAGGACTCTGGAGAGTCTTTTGCAAGACTACAGTTCAAAAGCAGCAATTCTTCAGTGCTCAGCTTTCTTTATAGTCCAACTCTCATACCCATACATGACTACTGGAATATATTTATATTATATTGTACTATATATAACTATTGTATATGTATATTATATAAACACATTTATATCCTAAAAGCAAAAATATAACATTTGGAAGGACAATCTGATAATGAATATCAAAAGCATCAATAAAGTCATATCCTTCTGTATCATGTTTTATTTCTAGAAATGTGCTTCACATAAGGAAGTAATAAACAAAGTACACAGAGATATAAGTATACACAGCATTATTTATGAGTAGAAAATAAGAAATAATTTAAATGTCCAACACAAGATAGTTAAATAAAGGATGACTATGCAGCTATTAATATTATGGTTTCAACAACATTTTCTAAATGTTCTCTTTGTTATTTTGGGGTATACCAGCAAAACATTACAAGGTTGGTGAAAACAGAGAGAAGCACTAGTATTTGGTTACTAGCTTCTCTACCAGATTCTTTTGCATAGCTTATATCAGTAATACTCTCAACAAGCATATGAAGTGAGTTTTATTACTGTCTTCTTTGGAAGTGGAAACTCAGAAGACATATAAGCATCTTTGACAAGGTCACATTTCTAATAAGTAACCAATATAATTTTAAGTCTAATACACTTTGGGCTATATTTCAGTTATGACTGATGAAGGGCTAAACATTCTGAGAAACACCTTGCAAGAACTAAACCACTTGGAAAAATCCTAAGAATGTCAAATTAGGTTGTGATATTAAGCTCAGGCAAACAGACTCATGCCTTATGATTGTGCCAGTTATTGCCATGTGGACTGTCATTTTATAGTGTTGTCATTTAAATTTTACTTAAGCGTGGCATTAGTTCCTTAAAATGTTTTATTTTTCAGTGTACTTATAAGCTTTAAGCTTTCATAATATGTTCTGTGGGGGAAAAATCAATAGGATTAGGAGATAACTCACAGTTTCAGTGAAAATATTTGCAAAAGACACACCTGATAAATGACTGTTATTCAAAATGTACAAAGTACTTTTAAAAATCAACATAAGAACTCAACAACATGAGTTAAAATGGCCAAAAAGACCTTAACAGACTTGTCATCAATGAAGATATGCAGACGGAAAATAATTATATGAAAAATTACACCACATTCTATATCATCAAGGAAATGAAAACCAAAACAACAATGAGATACTACTACAGACTTATTAGAACATTGAAAATACCAAATACTGTTGAGGATTGGAGCAACAGGAGCACTTGTATCTTGCTAATGGAACTAGAAAAATATACAGGAAGAGAGTTTGGAAGTTTCTTGTAAAACTAAACATGCTCATTACATAGGAGAGATGGATAAGCGGAGTATAGAAGATTTTTAGGGCAGTGAAAATACTCTGAATGTTATCATAGTGATGAATATATGTCCTCATACATTTGTCCAGATCTATAGAATGTACAACACCAAGAGTGAACCCTAATATAAACTACAACCTTTGCTGATTATTATATGTAAATTTAGGTTCATCTTTGGTAAAAATGTAGCATTCTGGTGAGTGATGTTGATAATGGGAGAGAGTATGCATGTGTGAGGATGAGATAGGTGAACTCTTCCTCTTTTTTTTTTTGCTGTAAATGTAAAACTGCTCTAAAATGAATTATTTTTTTTAAAAAATCCAGTACTCTAATGCCATATTCCTCAGGTAGAGACGTGTGGAATTTGTGTTATTTAGGTAAGACGAATCCCTGTGGGATACTCTTGTATTTGTTATAATTTAGCACCAGTTAGTGTTCTGTTTCTTTATTCTTTTATTCCAAATATACTTCAATGTGGCTTGCAGTGATATATAAAATACAGCTAGAAAATATGAATTAAAACACATGAAAGTAAGGAACACATGAAACTTCAGGACATAAAATGGAGCTGGGTTTGAAACTAATTCAGAGTATCTACTGTAAATGTCTATAAATCTGTCATAGGTTAGTCCCACTTGGGGTAATTAGTTAAAGAAAAAGAAACTTTGGTCAGCTACATATTTCCCACTGGCTTAAGGACTAAAATGAAATAGTAGAAATGCAACTATTTCTGACACGAAGGTTAGACAAATTTTCTTAAGGGCCCTCATTAACAACTTACTATTTGATGTAATGGTTAGTGACCCAGACAATATTCTTGATGTGTACATAACAATGAGTTTCATCTGCTCCAATAAAGATAGATGAAATTCAATTATCAATAATAAAATGGGAAGTAATTATCTAACATTCTGCTCTTTTAATCTTTAATGTGTATACAATTACTTGAGAGCCTTGTTAAAATACATCCCCTTTCAATATATCAGGAGTGAGGGCCATATAAGCTGCATTTATCAAAACCTTCTAGGTGACGCTTATGCAGCTGGTCTGTGGACCATACTCAGAGTAGCAAGGCTCTAGGCTGCAAGCTAGTTTGATATAATTTGTCTTCTGTTGCTCTTGTTTGATCTGTATTGACAGGATCAGAAAGAATGGATAGACTGAGTATTTTCCAAGTAATCTTCCATAACTGTTGTTTTCTCATCTGAGTATTTGAAAGATCTTGGCTAGATGTGACTTTGAGTTTGCTCTCTCTAATAACAGCCTGACATATGGCTTTTGTCAGGTAATTCCCTTTAACCTTAATAGAGAGTAAAGCTTTTGTGAAAAACAAGAAAACTAACCGAGCCTGAATAGAAAGTCATTCCATTCCTGCTCAAGTGAAGCCCAGAAGTACCTCCGATAGGGTTAAGATTTTTCTGAGCAATATAAAAGTGTAGTTTGCAGAGCAATTTGGGAAAGCAATTCCACTTTGGTATATACCACCTGGAGTAACTCTCCCACACATGCACAAGAAAATATAAAAGTACACTCACTGCAATATAAATTTAAAGACAAAAAATTGGAAACAACCCACATGCCCATGAGAAGGGACATTGATAATACATAAATGGTGTTTTTCATTCATTGAAAAATTAAAACTGTTAAAGACAAACATCTTTATACAACAAAATAGATATATTTCAAAATATAACATCTAGTGAACATGGAAATTTGCAGAATATCACATACAATGTCACTTATGTAAAAAAGTAAGAATCAAAGAAACATATTGAGTTGGCCCAAAAGTTTATTCATGTTTTTCCAACTATCATATGGAAATTTTTAAGGTATGAACCTGAGACAGAAAGGGATTATAGTGCTTACCTCTTCAGACAAAGGGAAAATGAGAGCAAGGAAATGGTACCAGGATATGGAAGAGAGATGACCTAACTGTGTGATGTTTTATTTCTTAAAATATGAAATATGAAATATGAAACAAATACAATGACTTGTAGTAGGTAACTATAAAATTGATCACAGTGATTCCTACTTGCTGGTATTTATAATGTGATCCCCTTTCTTCCACTGTGGGATGAAGCTAGTAACCTTCTGGAGCATAGATTATGACTATATTTCTTCCAACACTGAGTTATAAAAGACTGACTTGCATCTGACTTCCATTCCAAAGAAGAAAGTTTAATTAGGACCTGAGTAGCGGATTCATGTTGATGTATGGCAAAACCAATACAATATTGTAAAGTAATTAACCTCCAATTAAAATAAATAAATTTAGATTAAAAAAAAAATCTTGACTGATTTTAGGATTGGCTGCCTAAAAAGAGTACTAACCTCTTGAGATGATCACATGGTAACACAGGAATATAAAATACATGAAACTTATTTTTCTAAAAAGCCCTTAAAATTACAATATTGTAAGAAGAATACCCTGTAGAAAATATGGAAGGATGGTGAAGACATCCACAAAATAAAGAAAAGTTTTATGTGTATTATCTCAAAGTCTCTGTCGTGAAACCAGATGTGGTTTGACTTGTCCTCTGGCGCTGTGCCTTTCACCAGGTAGGACTTCAGCCTCATCTCAAGGCTCAGATAGGTACAGACCCACTTGTTAGCTCACTTACCGCACATATTGTTCTCAAGATTCAATTGCTCAGGGTTTTTGGAGCAAGTGCCTCAATTGCGCATCGGCTGTTGGCTGAAGGCCATTCTCAGGGGGCTTTTCCATAAGGTAGCTCACAGCATGGTAGCTGATTCCCCACAGCAGGAGCAGCGCAGAGCATGAGAAGGCAAACAAGATGGCTATAGTAAAAGTGTCACAGTGAGTCACTGACTCTTGGTTGAGGTGAGGAAGTAGAGACTGGGAAATAAATAAAATTTAAGCTAGACTCAGCAAGGGGAGAAGAGAAACTGAGAGTGCCTAAAAGAGAGGATGCTATTCATTTGAGCTGAGCAATCAGAGGAGCCCTCTAATGGTTCTTGCTGTTTCAATCTGTTACTGTTATTTTGGATAATTACAGTGATCATTTCAATTTATTCCAGTGAAACGTTCCATAGACCAAAGGACATTATCAAGTTTTAAAAAATTGAGTTGTAAATAGTTATTCTAAAGTAGTTGTTTGAATGCAAGGAATATCATTTAATAGATTTTTAAAACTGACTGTTTAAATTAGAAATGCACATGGTAGTATAGGTTAAACAAAGGCCCTTATGAGTCAGGACCTCAACACCTGCAAAACATGTTCTTGCTTTGGATTTTGCAGTGTAGACAAGGACTATCAATCACTGCTGATTTTATACCTGTTACTGCCTTTATAAAAGAACAGCCAATAAATTGGTCTTTGATTTTTGTCTCTTTTTTGTTATTGTTGTGGTTTTAGTGGGAGTAAGCATAACTAAGTGTAGAGTGCATTTTATTCTTCTGTATGTGATCTGATGATAAGATATTTTCTTTCTGGCAGAAGGATAGTCTGGATTAGGAGTGATTCTGATTACAATGTTTAGGTTTTTACTGGTGAAGCCCATTCATGGGATTCAGAGAATACAAATGCACCCTCATGGAAAAAAAAATTGTGGTTCTTAAAAGTTGTTGCTGTTTAGTCGCTAACTTGTGTTCCACTTTTTGTAACTCCACGGACTGCAGCACACCCAGCTTCCCTGTCCTTTACTATTTCCCAAAGTTTGCTCAAACTCATGTCCATTGATTCTGTGATATTCTCCAACAATCTCAAAAAATCTTGACTGATTTTAGGATTGGCTGCCTAAAAAGAGTACTAACCTCTTGAGATGATCACATGGTAACACAGGAATATAAAATACATGAAACTTATTTTTCTAAAAAGCCCTTAAAATTACAATATTGTAAGAAGAATACCCTGTAGAAAATATGGAAGGATGGTGAAGACATCCACAAAATAAAGAAAAGTTTTATGTGTATTATCTCAAAGTCTCTGTCGTGAAACCAGATGTGGTTTGACTTGTCCTCTGGCGCTGTGCCTTTCACCAGGTAGGACTTCAGCCTCATCTCAAGGCTCAGATAGGTACAGACCCACTTGTTAGCTCACTTACCGCACATATTGTTCTCAAGATTCAATTGCTCAGGGTTTTTGGAGCAAGTGCCTCAATTGCGCATCGGCTGTTGGCTGAAGGCCATTCTCAGGGGGCTTTTCCATAAGGTAGCTCACAGCATGGTAGCTGATTCCCCACAGCAGGAGCAGCGCAGAGCATGAGAAGGCAAACAAGATGGCTATAGTAAAAGTGTCACAGTGAGTCACTGACTCTTGGTTGAGGTGAGGAAGTAGAGACTGGGAAATAAATAAAATTTAAGCTAGACTCAGCAAGGGGAGAAGAGAAACTGAGAGTGCCTAAAAGAGAGGATGCTATTCATTTGAGCTGAGCAATCAGAGGAGCCCTCTAATGGTTCTTGCTGTTTCAATCTGTTACTGTTATTTTGGATAATTACAGTGATCATTTCAATTTATTCCAGTGAAACGTTCCATAGACCAAAGGACATTATCAAGTTTTAAAAAATTGAGTTGTAAATAGTTATTCTAAAGTAGTTGTTTGAATGCAAGGAATATCATTTAATAGATTTTTAAAACTGACTGTTTAAATTAGAAATGCACATGGTAGTATAGGTTAAACAAAGGCCCTTATGAGTCAGGACCTCAACACCTGCAAAACATGTTCTTGCTTGGATTTTGCAGTGTAGACAAGGACTATCAATCACTGCTGATTTTATACCTGTTACTGCCTTTATAAAAGAACAGCCAATAAATTGGTCTTTGATTTTTGTCTCTTTTTTGTTATTGTTGTGGTTTTAGTGGGAGTAAGCATAACTAAGTGTAGAGTGCATTTTATTCTTCTGTATGTGATCTGATGATAAGATATTTTCTTTCTGGCAGAAGGATAGTCTGGATTAGGAGTGATTCTGATTACAATGTTTAGGTTTTTACTGGTGAAGCCCATTCATGGGATTCAGAGAATACAAATGCACCCTCATGGAAAAAAAAATTGTGGTTCTTAAAAGTTGTTGCTGTTTAGTCGCTAACTTGTGTTCCACTTTTTGTAACTCCACGGACTGCAGCACACCCAGCTTCCCTGTCCTTTACTATTTCCCAAAGTTTGCTCAAACTCATGTCCATTGATTCCGTGATATTCTCCAACAATCTCATACTCTGTCACCTCCTTCTCCTTTCGCCATCAATCTCTTCCAGCATCACCATCTTTGCCAGTGAGTCAACTCTTTGCATCAAGTGGCCAAAATATTGGAGCTTCAGCTTCAGCATCAGTCCTTCCAATGAATATTCAGGGTTAATCGCCTTTATGATTGATCCTTGCAGTCCAAGGGACTCACAAGGAGCTTCTTTAGCACTGCAATTCGAAAGCATCAATTCTTTGGTGCTCAGCCTTCTTTATGGCCCAGCTCTCACACTCGTATATGATTACTTTAAAAACCATAGCTTTGACTATATAGGACTGTGTTGGCTCTGCTTTTTAATACACTGTCTAGGTTTGTCATAGCTTTCTTTCCAAGGAACAAGTGTCTTTGCATTTCACGGCTACAGTAAACATTCTTTCCCTTCGATTTGCCATGAAGTGATGGGACTGAATGCCATGATCTTAGTTTTTTGAATGTTGAGGGTTTTTTTTTGGAGGTGATGAATATATTTATTATCTTTTTAAAAAAATTTTAACTTTATTCTACTTTACAATACTGTATTGGTTTTGCCATACATTGGCATGAATCAGCCACTGGTGTACACGAGCTCCCAAACCTGAAACCCACCTCCCAACCCATATCATCTCTCTGGATCATCCCCGTGCACCAGCCCCAAGCATCCTGTATCCTGTATCGAACATAGACTGGTGCTTTGTTTCTTACATGATAGTATAAATTTTTCAATGCCATTCTCCCAAATCATCCCACCCTCTCCCTCTCCCTCAGAGGCCAAAAGTCCATTCTATACATCTGTGTCTCTTGTTGTCTCACATACAGGGTCATCATTACTATCTTTCTAAATTCCATGTATATGTGTCAGTATACTATACTGGTGTTTTTCTTTCTGGCTTACTTCACACTGTATAATCGGCTCCAGTTTCATCCATCTCATTAGCACTGTCAGCTTTTTCTCTATCCTCTTTAGCTGAAGCAAATTATTATTATTATTATTATTTTGCTACACTATATACAAAAGTATATAATTTTGGATCTTTTTAATTCCCTCAGTGATAAGTGCAACCTACAATTTATGTACCACTCTGACTCTATCCAGTTTTTGGAGTTGCTACCATTGGCTTCTGACATCTTGGAGAGTCCTGAAACCTACCAAATTTGTTGCCTCATATCCTCAGTACTTTTGGCTGAATTTCATTGTTGATGTGACTTGTTTCCAGCTTAGGTTTGGAACATGAGCAATGGCATCATGACTCGAAGTGATCTCTGTGTTGACAATTTCTTGTTGTTTCCTCAAAATACACTTTGCTGGTATATTGTCTTGGAGATCAAATAAAACATTTAAATTATCTTTTATGAGAATAATAACTCCCTCTGGACAAGGAACAGGGTATTTTCCTTGGATGATATACTCCTTGGTAAATCAGATCACTCCATTTTCTCTCAGTTTAAGACTATCTTTTTTTTTTTTCTTCTTTTTAGTTGAAGCATAATTTACATTAAAATGCTATGTCGCTTTCTGATGTATAACATGAATTAGCGATAAGTACACATACATCCCCTCCCTCTTGATTCTCCCTGGCACTCCATTCCATCCAGCCCTAGCACAGAGCTGAGCTCTCTGCTTTATACAGCAGCTTCCCACTAGCTATGTTACATAAGATAGTGTATATAAGCCTTATGATTTCACGACTACTCTTTGAAACTTTGTATATTGTTTTCTTGTATTCTTAATTTTTGAGCTATTTTCTCTCCAACTTAGTTACATGCCATTTGAGCAAAGACCTTCTTGTATACTCCTCTTTTTTCTCTCCCAGAACTTAGAGCAGGGCAAGCTTAGTAAGAGATTAACAAATATTGTTTAATTAAGGATGCATCTACTTGAGGAATTTGAAATATGACTTCAGATTAAATTTCTAAACCATGACAGAATATTTACCTTAAAATTGTAAAACTAAATTATGTTTTTTGAATTGCAAATGAAAAGGAGGGAAGAACAATGTCTTCCATCTGTTGACAAGTAACCAGTAATTTGACATCTTCTGACTGTTATATGGGATCAGTTCACTTTGATTATTCTCATGTGATAGCACCTATGAATCATCTGACCTCTCTTTTATAGGTACATTAAAAGCGATGAAAAAAATCTATTAGACTCAATTTATTGTATGTGCACAGCATAATACTACTACCCATGAAACATTCATCACAATGCTTTTTAATAAATCATGTTCTTCAATCCTTAGAAATCCTTGAAAGTTTTATAATGACAGTTCACACTTGTTTAACTTTTATAAAGAAACAATTTCAATGTTAAATGGCACCTTAAAGAAAGGTTTGGATATTCTCTTTAAGAATTTATCTTATATTCTCATACAGTGTGAACAGTTTTTCACATTCTAACTGTATCATCATAAAATGCAATTTCTAACCAAACATTTCAAAATTTTTGGAAATTATCACATGAAATAGATCGCTGATCCTTAAAACTGAAATTGTTTTAATGGTATTGGACATGATATTTTGATATTTCTTCTTAGATTGTAAGAATAAGAGCCTGCCGGGCTGCAGTCCATGGAATCAGACATGACTGTACAACTAACTTGAGAAAAGTGGATTCAGAAGTAGTTGTTTAAAAGAGGATATAAGTCTGAAAGACAAATTTATAATCTAGAAGTGAAGTGAAGACACTCCGTCGTGTATGCCTCTTTGTGACCCCATGGACTGTAGCCCACCAGGCTCCTTGATCCATGGGATTTTCCAGGCATAAATACTGGAGTGGGTTGCCATTCCTTTCTCCAGAGGATCTTCCTGATCAGGGATCAGACCCAGGTTTCCTGCATTGTAAGCAGACGCTTTACTGTCTGAGCTACCAGGGGAGCCCCAGTGGTGATGCTTGGAAGACTCAGGAAACAATTGAAAACACATGAGCCAACCAAGAAGTGAGGCTTCCCTGGGGAATACGACTGTAAAAGTCTCACATAAGGTGATACTTAAAATCTTTCTGGCAGGAAAGTGTCTGGATAGTTTATCAATAAGTGGTAAAAATTTCAAAAAGGATTAGAGTGGATGAAACATCAGCTTGATCCTAAGACATGACTCTACAAGGGAAACCAATGTCTCCATAAACAACATGACATATCAGTGCTTCAAGTAGCTTCACTAAGAGAAGGGCATGTGGGCATCAGGGTCACATTTCACAGTAGAGCTTCATCCTCCTATGTAGGCATCTCTGTCTAAAGACTACTGCCAATACCATACTAACTAAGGAAACTAAGGATCTGGTTTATTGTTCTAGTCTGATTCTTTTTTTCTTTTTTTACCACTGATTCATGCCATTTGTTATTATTATTATTATTTTACTTTACAATATTGTATTGTTCCACCACAGGTGTACACGTGTTCCCAATCCCAAACCCACCCTCCCACCTACCCCCAACACCATCCCTTTGGGTCATCCCAGTGCACCAGCCCCAAGCATCCTGCACCCTGCATCAAACCTAGACAGGCGATTCATTACTTATATCATATTATACATGTTTCAATGCCATTCTCCCAAATCATCCCACCCTCTCCTTCTCCCACAGAGTCCAAAAGACTGTTCTATACATCTGTATCTCTTTTACTGTCTCACATACAGGGTTATCATTTCCATCTTTCTAAATTCCATAGTATACTGTATTAGTGTTTTTCTTTCTGGCATATTTCACCCTGTTTAATCAACTCCAGTTTAGTCTGATTCTAAGAAGCGGTGATACTTCTACTTTAGAGGTGTTTTTAAAATTTGTGGAGTAGTTTTAACTGTCTTAGTTTTGATTCAAGTATGCTACTTTAGAGAGCTGAGACTAGGAGTGCTAAATGACCTATAATTATAAAGTATAGGACTTTTAAATGAATGAAAATTCTCTAAAATTTTATGTAAAAAGAATCTCTCTGTATTATAATATACACAAGGTATTTTGATATATAATGGATATGTCAGTAAAAAATATGTAAACTACAGCAAGATTATATTTAGTTTTGTCAATCATAACAGAATTTGTTGACCATTTAGAAAATCACATCACCTAACACCAATAACACTGGCAACATGTGATTAACCTAAATTACACTTACATCAGTTTACATTTGTAGTTGCTACATTCAAAGGGTTTTGTCAACAAAAGCGAGCTTTACTTCTTTATGTGTACTATTACAATTGTGCTTGAGAATTTACTTATTGAACTAAATATTATTTTATACCTAAGTAAGCTACAGCAAGATTATATTTAGTTTTGTCAATCATAACAGAATTTGTTGACCATTTAGAAAATCACATCACCTAACACCAATAACACTGGCAACATGTGATTAACCTAAATTACACTTACATCAGTTTACATTTGTAGTTGCTACATTCAAAGGGTTTTGTCAACAAAAGCGAGCTTTACTTCTTTATGTGTACTATTACAATTGTGCTTGAGAATTTACTTATTGAACTAAATATTATTTTATACCTATTATTTTATAAAGTTACTTATATTATATTTTCCCTTTCATTAGTTTAAAAATATATATAGGTAGGTTAGAATACCCTTTAATTTATCAATAATAAGAGGAAAATTATAAAACACTTATTAAAAGAATTTGAGAATCACTAGCCTAAAGATGGATGTGCAGCACTTTTTCTTAAATTCTATACTGCTTTTTGGACATGATGAGACTTGAAAGGATGGAGAAGACCTGGGAATAACAAAAGGGAAAAGGAAAAAGAAGAATGATTTATAAGTGTAATGCAAACATTTGGAACTTATACTAGTCTGCATAATTGCTTCCAAATCTAGCCCCTGGCTTCCAATCAAGTAAGGCCATCTTGCCCCCAAAATTTGGATGATATAATCCTAAGAAAAAGCTCTCTAGAGAAACTCAGGAGTTACTTTTCTCACACATAAACCTTAACATTGTAGTTAACTGTCATGAAGACCTATTACTTCCATGGATGCAAACCTCTTGGGAGGAATATATACTTCCCTTAAAAACTGCCACCTACCTAGGTGGATCACCTTAACATGCCATATGATTGCCCTACAGAGGACAAGATCAACAATTCATAGCACAAAATCAGTTCAAATGCTGAGACTAATAATGCTATACATACACCAAAAGATATGAAAGGATTTATTGTTCACATCATGAAGCTTTCTGACAAGAGCAGGATAGGTTGGTCTGAAAATGGCTTCAGCATGGAATGGGAGGAGATGAGTGGCACTAGTTTTGTCATGCTGGGGCATGGGACTGGCGTGAGTTCCTGTGTAGGTTGAGTTTGCATGTTATGAACTCTCTTACTTGAGTCAAGGGAGGGATGAGTGTCATCTTTCCTTGAGGTGAGGCAAAAAAGAAGAAAGTGACTGGTGTGCCTTGAAAGTCATCACCAGTCAAATATCAAAAATGGAGTCAGACTTGACTATGTGACTGTGCAGTGAAAGTCAACCATGTGAAAATACAAAATAAACACCATAACATACATATAAATGTCTAAATAATGACTCTGGACCATCTAGAAAGGTTATCAAAATAGGATTTATAAATAGAGACATAGGTTAAAACCCATTTTCAGAATTTGGTCATGTTAAGAAGGCCTGGGGCTCAAAGATTAAGTAGAAAGCCAGTTATAAAAACTGGAGCACTGAAACTGGTACCACTAGATACAAGGCTGAATGATTGAATATCTCCTTTCATAGGCCGTTGGCCTGAGAATATACTTAACTAAGTAGTAGTTCGAAGGCCTGACCTAGGAAAGGAGAATATAAGTAAGGTTCTATCCAGTGATAAATGCTTCAGTGACCACTGCTTCTCAATCAGACTGTGAAGCTTTAAAGTTATTTTGCTTTTAAATGCAATTTCAATCAAGACAAGGTAATTTTGGATGCTATAACAAATAACTTGACAGAATATATATTTCTTTTCTAGTCACATCCTATTCCACTTGGTTGTTCAATACATTATTCTCTACGTGGAGAGTTTGGGAACCATGTAACATCTGGGATATCTTTTGGGACCTCACTGGTGCCTACTGCTTCTTTTGTTCTTGTTATTCAGTTGCTCAGTCATGTCTGACTCTTTGTGACCCCATCGACTGAAGCACTCCAAGCTTCCCTGTCCTTCACCATCTCCTAGAGCTTGCTCAAACTCATGTCTATCAATTCAGTGATGTCATCCAACCATTTCATCCTCTGTCATCCCCTTCTCCTTTCCTCAATCTTTTGCAGCATTAGGGTCTTGTCCAATGAGTTGGTTCCTTTACCTTAGCTAATTGACAGGTGAAAAAGGGATGGATATCACATATATTTTTTCAGTCCAGAAACAAGTCACATTGGAGTTCCAGTACAGTCATAGGAAAGGTTAAATAAAGTATTCCAACATTCTTAGGAAGAATAAATGGGATTAATGAGCAAGTAGCCAATTCCTGTCACACATGAATAGCCAAAATCTATCAAACATAATTGTGTGTTAATGGTGACATAAAATTTCACTGTAGATGATCATTTGACATTGAATATAAGTAGACACTTGAAATATTCTTCTTCATTTATTAATTGATTATGATTAAAATGGTCCAGTTTATTGATTATATTAAAACAAATTTGTTTTTAATGAATTAAAATTTGAAGTTAAAAATATTTTGTTTAAATTTTTATTTTACATGACATTCTACCAGGGGAGCAGAAGATATTCTTAGTAGAGTCTTCATATTTTAATCTTAATGGTAATTTCTGTAAATTAAGTGTAATTGAAGTGCTAATCAATTCAATTTAAGTAAACTGTATTTTAGAACAGCATTGAATCAAAAGATGTCGTCATCTAGGACACAAGCGTGTTTCTTATTTTAAGGCACATTTCACTTTTGAGAATTGGCCCAGATTGTAAAAGAATCTGCCTGCAATGCAGGAGACCCAGGTTTGATCCCTGGGTCACGAAGATCCCCTGAAAAGGGAGTGGTTACCCACACCAATATTCTTGCCTGGAGTATTCTGTGAACAGAGGAGCCTGGCAGGCTACAGTCCATGGGATCTCATACAGTCAAGCATGACTGAGTGACTAACACACAACAACAAAACAGTAATTGGTTAAGTCTTCATACATTTCTAAAAGAGATGAAGTTGTGGTTGGACAAATTCCAAGGGATTATTAGAATGGGAAGATTGTCCCTCTAATTCTAAAACTTTCAGTTCAGTTCAGTTCAGTCGTTCAGTCATGTCTGACTCTTTGCAACCCCATGAATTACAGAACGCCAGGCCTCCCTGTCCATCACCAGCTCCCGGAGTTCACTCAAACTCATGTCCATCGAGGCTCAATAATACTTAAATCAAGAATTTTCATTCTCCCAAGTATGATTACTTGCAAATGATATTTTTATTCTTTATTTTTCTGGGAAGTTTATAGTTTTCATAGTTATGGCTTGTCTTAAACACATTTGTCTATCAATAATATGGAAAGATGAAAATAGCTAGTTAATTATCTATTATTTTGTAAAAATTACCTCAAAATTTAGCAAATTGAAACAATAATTATTCATTTTCTCACAGAGACTGTGGGCCTGGAATCTAGCAGTAGTTTAGGTGGGTAGTTCTTGCTTAAGCTTTCTCATGAGATGAGATGTCAGTCAAGGTGTTGATTGCAGCTGCATTCACCTTTGAAGGATTGACTGATGAAGTTCCACTTCAAACCACACTCATGTAGTTATTAGCAGAACTCAGTTTCTTTTTGGTTGTTGGCCAGGCCAGAGATTTCAGTTTGTCATATGTGGATTCCTCCATAACCTGAACAAAATCTGTGTTTTCAACTTTTTCAACAACTATCTTCCTCCGAGGAAGCGACTGACATTGTGTGAACAGTTTAAAGAACACATAAATAGAGTCAAAGTACATATGACAAGATAACAGGAACTGATGAGAAGCAATTCTTAGAGTGAAGGAAACAAATGAAACGCACAAATAAAATCATTAAAGAATTGAAAGCATCGTTATTGGAAATATAGAAGCAACTGAAAAGAGCATAGCAAAAAAATTGGGAAACTCAAAGAAAAAGGAAAATGATAAAATACAAACTTGTTTAGAGGGGGTTTCTGCAGTGGTCCAGTGGTTAAGAATTTACCTTCCAGTGCAGGGGGCATGAGACTGATTTCTGGTCCAGGAGCTGAGATCCCACATGCCTCGTGGCTAAAATACCAGAACATAAAAAAAACAATGGCAGCAGTATTGCAACAAATAAAATCTTTAAAAATGACCTACATCAAAAATTTTAAAAATACTTTATAAAAAAACTTCTTACAGAGATGATGAAGCAGACAATTAAAAAAAAAAAAGCCCATGTATGCCTAAATGATATGAAGAGGATGAAACAAATAAAGAAGAAATCTTCCAGAAAAATGAAGTCTTAGGCGGGAAGAAAAGATGGTAGAGTAAGAATACATGGAGCTCAACTTCTCCAACAAACACACATTAAGGAATAGATCTCTATGTGGAACAATCTTCACTGAAAATGAACTGGAAACTGGCAAGAGTCCTGTACAAGTAAGAATTTAAGAAGATAAACATGCAGTTGAGTAGGAAGGGAAGAAAAGCAATAGAGTCAAAACCTGTGCCCCCGGGAAAGGGACCCAGAGGACAAAGAAGATTATAAGAGTAGAAACCCTCCCTGGGGAGTGAGTGACTGAAGCCACAGACAGGGTGTCCCATTGCTGAAGTCCCACACAGAGTAGAAAAGTCTCCTTGGCTGGATGGAATATGTTTGGATGAGATATAAAGTCTGGAAAATCTTGCAGTACACTTATGAGGAGTCTGTACATGCTAAATAGCCCCAAGGCAGGGGGCAGAGAGTTGTCTGCTGTTGTGGCTGCAGGTTTCCCACAGCCAAGCACTGTATGGTGCACACCAGAATCCAAGTCAAGTAATGCTCTGACCTCACTCTCTCCATGACACAGCGCAGCTCTAGATCTGGAGCAGACCAGCCTGGAGGAAGGACACCAGGAGGGGATGCAGAAGTTACCTAGTCCTGGGGCATAGCCCACGGAGGGTAGTCCAAGCTTAGAATGCATTCCTCAAGCCATGTCCCCAAAGCTTCCTAGGCCCTGACAGTGACTGCTCCACCATAGCTAATCCCCCATCATGTGCTTAGAGTCCATGTGGGTCCAGCCACCCCTGTGAAATGACTCTACAACACTGAGAGTAATGGAGGCAGCAGAGGAGGGGACAGTGATCAGCTGTGAGAAACAAACGGAGCTCACACCCAAGGCTGCACCTGACCAGAGCCACAGCTGCCTACACAGGCAGCACTTGAAGCTCTGTTTGCATTTGAGTCTCACTTGCTTCAGCTCCCCCCTTCTTCTGGGGCAAAGGACCTCGTTTGGGGAGGGGAAAAATATACACTTATAAAGAATAGAGCCACTTTGAACCCAATCCTCAGGGCTTCTGTTCCAGCAACTTGGGGTCATATTCTACACTTAACACTGGGGTACGAGGAAATCCTACCTCATACTCAGTGCCAGCTTTAGCTCCTCTATCTCCAGTCCCATTCCTACCAAGGTGATACCTACCAGCACACCCTGAGGAAAGATGTGACTGGCATCTACTTCACACCAGCACTCCTACCAAAAGCATTAGATACACCCAGTTTGCATAGGGAGGTACTCACATTTAAAAAAAAAAAATCACTTTGAGACTGTAATAGGCATTTGTTTCAGTTAAATTCATAGAGCCAGAGAACATTAAGTAAAATAAAAATTCAGAGGAACTATTCTTAATGGAAAGAATAAGAGAATGCTCCTGAAAAACAAATAAACAGAAATAAGTAATCAGATAAAGAACTCAAAATATTGGTACTAAAAATATTAACAGAATTAGAAAATAATATTTGTTCTTAACTACTGAACAATTTTAATAAGGAACTAGAAAATATAAAAAATACCCAATCAAAAATAAATAACTCAATAGCAAAACACAAAACATACTAGGGATGAGTAACAGACTAAGTGACAGAGAAGAATAAGTTATCTGGAAGATAATAAAATCATCCAAATAGAACATGAAAAGTAAAATAAATTTTATAAAATAAAAGCAACTGAAGAGATTTCTGATCCAAGTAAACAACATAAGAAAAGAAAGAGGGATAATACTAACTGATATCACAGAGCTACAAAAGAAAAAAAAAAAAAATCACAAGAATATTGTGAATAGTTATATGGCAACCAGCTGGACAACTTAGAGGAAATGAACAAACTTTTAGAAAGATACAAACCACCAAGATAGAATCAAGGAAAAATAGACTTCTTGAATAGACTGATCACTAGTACTGAAAATAAATTTATAAATGTAATTAAAAAAAAAAGACAGCAAAGCTACAGGATTGGATGGTTTTACATGGGAACATTATTAAATATATACAGAACTAAAGCCATCATTCTCAATCTGTTTCCAAGATGGAAGAAGATGGAACACTCCAAAATTTATCCTATGAGACTGAAACTATCATGATATCAAAACAAGACAATAATTACAAAAAAAGAAAAGTATAAGCCAATATCTTTGATGAATATACATATAAAATGCCCAACAAAATTTCAGCAAACTGAATCCAAAAATATACAAAAAGGATCATAAGCTATGGATCAATTCATATTTATTCTAAGGTCACAAGAATCATTCAACATTTGCAAATCAAACATGGTACACCACATTAACAAAAGGAAGGATTAAAATTAATAATTAGCTCAATAGATGCAAAAAGAAACATTTAAAAACCTACAACCTCCATGCGTGATTAAAACTGACATAAATCTGGGTATACCGGGAACATATATCAACATAATAAATGTCACTTATGACAAACCTACAGCTAACATATTTAATGGTGAAATGTTGAAAGTTTTTGTCTAAATTCAGAAACAAATCAAGGATGCTCACTGTTGCCACCTGTATGTAACAGTATCGGAAGCCCTAGCCATACAATGAGACAAGAAAAAGAAATAAAAAGCATCCAAATTGGAAAAAAAAAAAAAGAGGTAAAACAGTCATTATTTGCAGATGATATAGAAAACCCTACAGTCTCCACCAAAAAAACCTAGTACAACTAATAAATGAATTTAGTAAAGTTGTAGGATACAAGATTAAAATACAGAAATCTTGTTTGTCTGTATGTTAATCATGAACTATCAGAAACAAAAAGTAAAAATTAATCCTGTTTAAAATCACATCAATAAATTAATACATAAAACATCTGGGAATAAATGTAACCAAGGAGGTGAAAATCCATTTTATGACAGTTATAAAACATCAATAAAGTAGTTGAATATGATACAACTGAATGGAAAGATATCTCTACCTCTTTCACTGGAATAATTAATATTGTTAAAATAGGCACATAATCGAAAACATCTCCATATACAATGATAGCTTTAATAAGATACCAATGACATTTTTCATAGAGCTAGAAAAAATTTTAAAATTTACATGGAACTACAAAAGATTCTTATTTGATAAAACAATCGAGAAAAAAGCTAAAAGCTGGAAATTTCATGATCCCATACTTCAGACTGTATTACAATGCAAGAGTAGTCAAAAAAGCATCGTGCTGGCACATGAAACAGACACAGAGATCAATGGAACAAAATGGAGAGCCCAGAAATAAACCCACGCACCTATAATCTATTAATCTATGATGAAAGAGGCACGAATATGCAATGCAGGAAAGATATTCTCTTAAATAAATGGAGTTTGGAAAGTGACAGCTACATGTGAAACGAGACTAGAGCATTTCCTCTCACCATATACAAAAATAAACTCAAAATAGATTGAAGACCTAAATGCAGGACCTGAAACCTTAAAACTTCCAGAAGATAACATAGGCAGAACACTTGTCGACATAAATCTTAGTAATTTTTTTTGATCTGTTTCCTAAGACAAAACAAACGTAAGCAAAAAGAAACAAGACCTAATTTAAGAAACTAATGGGGCCTAATTTAACCTAAAAGATTTTACACGATAAAGGAAACCTTTTGACAAAACAAAAAGACAACCTACTGAATAGGGGAAAATATATGCAAATAGCATAACCAGTGAGGGATTCATATCCAAAATACGTAAGCAGTTTATACAAATCAGTATATATATATATATGTATATGTATATATATATAAATAATGTAATTAAAAAGTGGTAAGAGTACTGGAGTGGGTTGTCATTTCCTTATTTAGGGGATATTCCCAACCCAGGGTTTGAACCCAGGTCTCCCACACTGCAGGCAGATGCATTACTATCTGAGCCACCAGGGAAGCCCACTAAAAGGTGGGAAGGAGACCTATATAGGCCTTTCATTCAGTGTCGGCCCACCCTCGTGCCTTGAAGGTATACTATCCTTTGTTTACCAAATAAAACTGAGTTGCAACCAAGGTGTAACATTGGTCTGCTTTTTCAACTCTTCCTTGTGTTGAGACTGGACTGAGGATACTACACCCTCTCCCGACATATCTGGTGCCATGACCCAGATGTAACCTGGATGTGGCCACCAGTAGGCCCAGTGAGGAGGCAGCCCATCAGAGCTGAAGCCCAATATAGTGAAAGTTCACTCAGTGAAAGCTGAGCACAACAGAAACCCAGCGCAGCAGAAGTGACGGGAAGTTGATTGCAGTGGGACCTGGCACAGCAAAAACTAAGGTGGCAGAAAGCTCATGTAGCACAGTTTCAGATTCCAGAAGACCTCTGCTTAAGGTAGGAGATCCTCGCCTCTGGCTGGAGGTACATATGGCTGACAAAATCTTAATTCCTTTACAATCTCTCCTTTGTGTCTGCTCATACCCTCTGTGAACAGGCAAGCAGCTGTGATGTATTTGAGGGATTCTGTCAGGAGCTACTCCCTGACACATCCTGAAGCCTCCACCATCCATTATAGCCAGAAGTCATTGCCCAGTGGGTGAGGGTTCTTTTGTCCTTAGTCTTCCTTGTGCCGAAGATCAGGGAAATAAAAACTGTGTGGGCACAGGGCAAGCATTTAGCCACTTTCCTGGAGGGTTACTCCTCAAAAATAATAAGGGGATAATAATAGTAAGGGGATTCCTCAGCACATTCTTCTCACTTCTTCCCCTCTTGTCCTCCAGGTCTTCCCTTCATCTATGCCACTCTCTGCAAAGTATTGGGACGATTATTAGCTTTTCTATTTCCAGAAGTTGTGCTTTTTGCATGAGCCTTGTTTGGGCCCACAATGTTGCCTCTGCAACTTTCTGGTGGGACAACCAGAAAATGGCTGGCCTTTGGGAGGGAAAAACTGTTTAGTACCCTCAAGAGATTCAGGCCTTCATCTCCCATGTTTCCTAAGATATGTGCAACAACAGCACTTCTTAGTGAACCTGCTAGGGTGGGCGGCAGACACACAATACCTGCTAAAAGTCCACCTGTCGGTGGCATCCTTTCGTGGGCAATTGGACTTCCAGGGACAATGCTTGCCACTTTGGGAGTTAGCCTGTGGGCCATTTCGGCCCAAACTCTTACCACTCTTCTAAAGCTGTGAATATACCTTCAGATCAAATCTCCATTCCATGTTATTGAATATCTACCTACTCCTTTATCATTAATTCTGTTATTATCTAGAGTGGGTAACCTGCCTCAACCCACCCAAGGACCCAATTCCCAGGAGGCTGCCCAGTCTTGACTTGCCTGAAGATTCAATCTCCAGGACGTTGACCTGCCTCCACCTGCATGGGGATCTGCACCTTGACCCAGGGATGCCTAGCTCTCAGATCGCAACAGCACTGGCTAGGATAAGCTTCAGAAGACTCACCCTAAGAAAGTCCACCCATGGAAACAGAAGGAAACCTATTAGTTATGGTGCTGTGGTGCTATGCCTGGGTCTCAGCAATAACTCAGGAGCCCAGTGAGAATCCCACTGCCTTTCTGGAAAGGCTAAAAGAGGCCCTACTAAAGTTTCCCAATCTAGATTTAGACTCTTACAATGGACAGGTGATTTTAAAGGACAAATTGTTGTCCCAACTGGCATTATACATAAGGATAACGTTACAACAGCTTTAGCATCAGGACTCTGCTTCCTCTTTAGAAGAAATGGTCCAGACAGCCACTATTATCTTTGATACCAGAGAACAGGAGAAGGAGGCCAAGGCCCAGGAAAGGGAGAGAAGAAAAGAGTCAAGGCATGCCCAGATGCTGGCCACCCTCCAGTGGAGCCCTGTGTCAAACCTCAAGGACAAGGCATGAGACAAATGCCTAATCTGTAGACAGGTGAGACACTGGGCTAGAAAGTGTCCATACTATGCAAAGCCTCCTAAAACAGCTTGCTACAAATGCCATCAACTGGGATATTAGGTAGCACTTTGCCCTGGGGATCCAAGAGCCTCAAGGTCAAGTGCCAAGCCTTCTTTCATGATGGTTTAACAGGACTAAAGTGGCCCACTCCAGCCAGTCCACCTGTAACAGTTAACCATCATGGGACTGGAGCCAAAGGTGCAACTGGATGTGGCAGGTAGGTCCAAAAATTTCTTGGTTGACACTGGGGCTACCTACTCTCTCCTGACCTCCTGCTCTGGAGCCATCTCCCCCCAACATGTACCATTTTGGGTGCTATAGGAAAACAATTACACCCAGTCACTTCTTTGTTGCTGGGATGGACAGATATTTCCCATCAGTTTCTGATGGTCCCTGAGTGTCCAAATCCCTTATTGAGAAGAGATATCCTCACATTGGGACCTCAAAAGGAGGCAGAGGCAACACTAAAACAAGTCTTAACCCAAGCACCCACCTGAGGTTGCAGTTCCTGAAAAAGCATTCCGAGTATACCGCCATGAAAAGGAAGGAGTAGCCTTGGGAGTATTAACTCAAAGGTTGGGACCTGAGCCCCAGTCAGCAACTCACTTATTGAAGAGGTGCAACCCGACTGCCTGAGGCTGGCCTCCCTGACTTTGAAAGCTTGCAGCCCTAATAGAAGACACTTTAAAACTCTCTTGCTATTTTCATTTATTTATTTATTTATTTTTACTAGCCACCAAGTGAAAAAACTAAATGGGAGTGGCCATTTATGGGTATCCAATCAAAGAACCCTCATGCATTACCAGGTAATGCTAATGGAAAATCCAGGACTACTTTCTTTTTTCAGGTTCTTAACCCAGCTACCCTCATGCCTAACCCTTGAGAAATCTCTCCCCTTTCACTCTTGCCTAGAAACTTTGGACCATTGGACAAACTCCTGAAAGGGACTGTAAAGAAGACCCTTTGACTAATCCTGAGGAAATCTGGTACACCAATGGAAGCAACTTCGTCTTAGATAGAAAAAGGAGGCAGGATTTGAAGTAGTCTCCAATTTTGAGACCATAGAGACTAAACCTTTAGCTCCAGGTACTTCAGTCCAATTGACTGAGCTCATAGCTCTGACTCAAGCTTTAGAGCTGGGAAAAGGAAAAAGAGTAGCCATTTACATTGACTCCAAGTGTGCCTTTCAGGTGCTACATGCATGTGCTGCTATTTGGAAATAAAGAGATCACTTGACCACCCGAGGGTCCCCAATAAAGTAGGGTGATCAAAGCCTTAGGCTCTTGGAGGCAGTCCATCTGCCTGCTGAGGTTGCAGTCTCCCACTGTAGAGAAGACTGGAAAACGGAGTACAGACGTGGCTCATGGGAACCAGGCAGCAGCAGCTAAGAGAGCAGCATTACAAAACAGAGACCTAAGAGGGGTTTCCACCTCAGTGCTGCAGAGTAACTTGCCAGGAAATCCTTGATATACTGGAGGTGAGAGTCTTAAAGCTAAGAGTGAGGGCTTTCAACAAGATCTTGGAGGTGTTTCCAAAAAGAGGGGCTCCTCTTTCTGCTGAAGAACCTCCAATAAGAGTTGGTTAACTCCTCACATGCCACCACTCATCTAGGGGACAAGGCCCTCCAAACATTACTAGAAAGTTCCTTCAGAGGAGCAGGCTTCTAAATGATTATAAGTCAAGTGGTCTCCTTGTGTCTCACTTGCCAGTTAAACAACCCCAAAGAACTCAAAACCCCCAGCTGATCCAATGGCATGAGACCTACCCAGGAAGGAGCCGGCAGACGAATCTCCAATAAGAGTTGGTTAACTCCTCACATGCCACCACTCATCTAGGGGACAAGGCCCTCCAAACATTACTAGAAAGTTCCTTCAGAGGAGCAGGCTTCTAAATGATTATAAGTCAAGTGGTCTCCTTGTGTCTCACTTGCCAGTTAAACAACCCCAAAGAACTCAAAATCCCCAGCTGATCCAATGGCATGAGACCTACCCAGGAAGGAGCCGGCAGACGGACTTTACCCAGACGCCAGTTTCTCAAGGATATAAATACCTAATAGTCATGATAGATACCTTCACAGGATGGATTTCGCCTGAGGAGGTGGTGAAAAATCAGCTCCATGAAATTATTCCAAGATTTGGCCTGCCTAGGTCACTACAAAAGACAATGGAACATCATTTACTTTTAAAACCACCCAAGGGCTCTCTAAGGCATTGTGAAGTGAAGTTGCTCAGTTGT
>SJYC01094708.1:0-11086 GCA_006408675.1 Madoqua kirkii
GATGATTTTACTAGTTATAAAAGTATCTAATTTTAATAAATTAATATTAGTTTGTAATTGTGTCTCTATAAGCAAAGCAAAACTTTCATAAAATCATTATTCAAAGAATATGTTTTAAGTTTTCCTTTAAAATAATGTTACTAGATAGGGTACCTATGACTATATGACCCCTTGAAAAACTATAGCATGACTTCCTTGACTGATGTCATAGAAAAATTTTAATGAAAAATACTTCCTCTTACTTAAAGGAAAGTCATAGTGGATTAAAGTTGAAATCTGGTCGACTGTCCTCAATTCTTAATTCTTCAGTTCAGTTCAATGTAGTTCAATTGCCCAGTCGTGTCCGACTCTTTGCGACCCCATGAATTGCAGCATGCCAGGCCTCCCTGTCCATCATCAACTCCCAGAGTTCACCCAGACTCATGTCCATCGAGCTGGTGATGCCATCCAGCCATCTCATCCTCTGTCTTCCCCTTCTCCTCCTGCCTTCAATCCCTCCCAGCATCAGGGACTTTTCCAGTTAGTCAACTCTTCACATAAAGTGGCCAAAGTATTGGAGTTTCAGCTTTAGCATCAGTCCTTCCAGTGAACACCCAGGACTGATCTCCTTTAGGATGAATTGGTTGGATCTCTTTGCAGTCCAAGGAATTCTCAAGAGTCTTCTCCAACACCACAGTTCAAAAGCATCAATTCTTCGGTGCTCAACTTTCTTCACAGTCCAACTCTCACATCCATATATGACCACTGGAAAAACCATAGCCTTGACTAGATGGACCTTTGTTTGCAGAGTAATATCTCTGCTTTGCAATATGTTATCTAGGTTAGTCACTTTACTTAAAAATTTGTAAGGATTGTGTTTATTAAAGTTCATCAAAACACATGCTTTCATTATTTATAGGAATCATGAATAACTCTGGCTGTATTGTGAGAGATGCAGTGAAATGGCTTGACATGTGGTACAAGTATTCCATCAGTAATCTCAGTACTCTGCTTTAGTTTTTAGAAATTCAGAAAGGCAATTTGTTCCTCACATTATATGAAGTAAAGCAGAAAGACTAGGATGAGAGAACATATAAATCCTCTGACTCTTAATGTTTATTCCCTAATTCATCATTCCCTAATCCTTAACAGAATGTCTTGAGACCTTTCTCCAGCACAAAAAATTCTGAGGCATAAAATTACAATAAAATTTTGAATCTCACTATTAGTGTACTGTTTTCTTAAGAAAATACCAGTTCCATATAAGAACATTACATAATTCTGATGAATATAAAGATACTAATATACAACAACAAATATAAAGAGGTAGACATGAGTCCTTTCTAAATTTATTTTGCTCTCTAAAAATCTTTTCTTGAGAGCAAGTCCAAGTGAACATGTACTACCCAGGCTAGAGTTCTTATAACTTCATTGCCATTTTCACACATTCCTATTCTTCATGTATAAGAATAGATGAGTGGATAGACAAATAGAGATATGGATGCAAAGATGTGTACATGTATAGACATTAAATGTATATGTCTGTCTATATGTATATACATAAACTTAACTAAAAAATAAGGAGCAATAGCTGTTGAACACCTCAAAGCTGTTAAACAAATTTAATGCATGATCACCCTCTTTAATTCACATATCAGCCTAAGAGAGGAGTTCCATCTTTGACCTAATTTATACAGAAAAGAAGTGAAGCTCAGGAGTGTTGTTATTTTTCCAAAATCACAGAGCTAGGAGACTTCCTTGGTGGCTCAGATGGTAAAAGCATCTGCTTACAAAGCAGGAGATCTGGGTTTGATCCCTGGGTTGGGAAGATCCCCTGGAGAAGGAGATGGCAACCCACTCATGTTCTTGCCTGGAAAAACCCATGGAGAGAGGAGCCTGGTAGGCTAGAGCCCCATTGGGTCATGAAGAGTAGGACATGGCTAAGCAACTTCACTTTCTTTCAAGCTTCAGTTCAGATCTAACTTCAAAATTTATACTCATAATCTACATTGTTCTCCCCTATATAGTACATAACCGTACATTTTTGTTTTGCATATCTATAGCTGTTTTATCCACAGAACATTTACTCAATTTCTACTCTCTCTTGGGCATTTATTTGGAAATTAGGGAGCCTCTAATGAGTTATTTCCTCTTGACTTACCAGAACAATTGCCTGCTTGAAACTGCTGCCCACTTCTACTCCTTAAGATCTCTCATCTCCACTCTACTCAAATTCCACTGAATCTCTCTGCTTTGTTTTCTAAAATGATGTAAAGGAAAATTACAACCATGTTGTTACTGCATAAATCCCTGATGGTTTACTATAATTAAACAGAGTTTGACCTTCTCCTCCCATCTTCAATCTTTCCTAGCATCAGGGTCTTCTCAAATGAGTCAGTTCTGACCAAAGTGTAGGAGCTTCAGCTTCAGAATCAGTCCTTCCAATGAATATTCAGGGCTGATTTCCTTCAGGATGGACGGGTTGCATCTCCTTCCAGTCCAAGGGACTCTCAAAAGTCTTCTCCAACCCACAGTTCAAAACAGAATCAGTCCTTCCAATGAATATTCAGGACTGATTTCCTTTAGGATGGACTGGTTGGATCTCCTTACAGTCCAAGAGATTCTCAAGAGTCTTCTCCAACCCACAGTTCAAAACCATCAATTCTTCAGTGCTCAGCTTTATTTGCAGTCCAACTCTCACATCCATACATGGCTACTGGAAAAACCATAGCTTTGACTTGATGAGCCTTTGTTTCCAAAGTAATGTCTCTGCTTTTTAATATGCTGTCTAATTTGGTCATAACTTTTCTTCCAAGGAGCAAGTATCTTTTAATTTCATGGCTGCATTCGCCCTCTTCAGTGATTCTGGAGCCCAAGAAATTAAGCTCTCTCACTGTCTCCTCATCTATTTGTCATGAAGTGATGGGACCAGATTTCATTATCTTAGTTTTCTGAATGTTTAGTTTTAAGCCAGCTTTTTCACTCCCTTCTTTCATTTTCATCAAGAGGCTCTTTGGTTCTTCTTTGCTTTCTGCTGTATGGGTGATGTCATCTGCATATATGAGGTTATTGATATTTCTCCCAGCAATCTTGAATCCATCTTGTGCTTCCTCTAGCCCAGCATTTCATATGATGTACTCTGCATATAAGTTAAATAAGCAAGGTGACAATATATAGCTTTGACCTACTCCTTTCCTGATTTGGAACCAGTCTGTTTCATGTCCAGTTATAACTGTTGCTTCTTGACCTGCCTACAGATTTCTTAGGAAGCAGATAAAATGGTCTAGTAGTCCTATTTCATTGATAACATTTCACAGTTTATTGTGATCCACATAGTCAAAGGTTTAGAGTAGTCAATAAGGTAACAGTAGATGAGTTTTGGGAACTCTCCTGCTTTTTTGATTATCTAGTAGGTGTTGACAATTTGATCTTTGGCTCCTCTGCCTTTTCTAAATCTAGCTTGAACACCTGGAAGTTCATGGTTCACATACTATTGAAACCTGGCTTGGAGAATTTTGAACATTACTTGCTAGTGTGCAAGATGACTGCAGTTATATGGTAGTCTGAGAATTCTTTGGCACTGCCTTTATTTGGGATTGGAATGAAAACTGACATTTTCCAGTCCTGAGGTCAATGCTAAGTTTTCCAAATTTGCTGAAATATTGAGTGCAACACTTTAACTGCATCATCTTATAGGATGTGAAATAACTTAACTGAAACTCCATCACCTCTACTAGCTCTGTTAGTAGTGATGCTTCCTAAGGCCCACTTGACTTCACACTCCATGATGTCTGGGTGTAGGTGAACGATCACACCATTGTGGTTATCTGGGTCATGAAGATCTTTTTTGTATAGTTTTTCTGTGTATTCTTGCCAGCTCTTCTTAATATCTTCTACTTCTGTTAGGTCCATACCATTTCTGACCTTTATTGTACCCCTCTTTCCATGAAATGTTTCCTTGGTATCTCTAATTTTCTTGAAGAGATCTCTATTCTTTCCCATTCTATTGTTTCTTCTATTTCTTGCATTGATTAGTGAGGAAGGCTTTCTTACCTTGCTATTCTTTGAAACTCTTCATTCAATTGAGGGTATATGTCCTTTTCTCCTTTGCCTTTTGCATCTTTTCTTTTCTCAGGTATTTGTAAGGCCTCCTCAGACAACCATTTTGCCCTTTTGCATTTCTTTTTCTTAAGGATGGTCTTGATCACTGCCTCCTCTACAATGCTATGAACCTCTATCCATAGTTTTTCAGGCCCTCTGTGTACCAGATATATATAGGAAAATTCAAATTAAGAGGTAATTTTGATAATATAGATAAAAAGAACATGAATGCCTGGATGTATTGGATATAATAAGCATCTGTAGGAAGCTTCAAAATAAATAAGAATTTGCTAATTATTGAACAGAAGGGGGTGGACCTTTAAAAATATGAAAGAGTTAGAATGATATATAAAAAGATTCTGAGTTTTGAACAATTCAATTAAACTGTTCATCGTGCTGTTACATAATAAAATCTCACAGATAAGAGAAATGAGTTTCTGGGAGAATAAATGTTTTCATATGAGTTGGTTTAATCTGAATTTTAGAAGAAAATACCCAATATTTAAAATTACTGTTTGATTTACCAAGGGGTAATGGTGCAGTGGTAAATTGGAAGATTGGCTCAGAGAACTCAACTCATTACTCTATTAGTGGTCTGTATGGGAAAAATATTCTAAAAAGGAGTGGAGATATATATATATAACTGATTCATTTTGCTATGCAGCTGAAGCTAATGGAACATTGTAAATCAATTTACCTCAATAAAAATTAAAAAATAAACTAAAATAAAATACTGACAGAAAAGGCAGACAGAGACTATTTACAGAACACAGGGAGAACCCATAGGGATGTTCATCAAGATAAATTATATTAGGAAGAGAAGAGGACTAAGAATTAACCTTTAGGAATATATAGATTTCTCTGATAGAAAGATGAGTGAAGATAGAAAGGAGTTAGTGAAGAAGACAAGAAAAATTAAGGGAATTAAAAAGTACAAATTTATTGTCTATAAAATAAATAGGCTACAAGGATATACTATACGACAAGGAGGGAATATAGGCAATATTTTAGAGTAACTTTAAATGGAATACATAAAAATGTTGAATCCCTATGCTATATACCTGAAACTAATATTGAAAATCAATTATACCTCAATAAAAATTAAAAAATAAACTAAAATAAAATACTGACTGATACTCAGAAAAGGCAGACAGAGACTATTTACAGAACACAGGGAGAACCCATAGGGATGTTCATCAAGATAAATTATATTAGGAAGAGAAGAGGACTAAGAATTAACCTTTAGGAATATATAGATTTCTCTGATAGAAAGATGAGTGAAGATAGAAAGGAGTTAGTGAAGAAGACAAGAAAAGGATCATTTGAGAAGAGTAGCAGAAAGCAATAAAATAGAGTGAAATATAACTGACATTCAGAATTTTAAGGTGGGAAATGTCACATCAAAAAAGAACTTTAAATTTTGAAACTTTTAAAAATCAATTTTAGTAATGATTGAGAAAAATCAGGACTGAAGGGAGTTACGTATAAGATATTATGAGGGCTTCCCATGTGGTGCTAGTGGTGAAGAACCCACCTGCCAATGCAGAAGTAAGAGATGTGGGCTCTGTCCTTGTGTCGGGAAGATCCCCTGGAGGAGGGCATGGCAACCCACTCCATATTCTTTCCTGGAGAATCCCACTGACAGCAGACCCTGGTGGGCTACAGTCCACACAAAGTCATGGATTATTATTTTGACTGTAACAGTAATGAGGATGTTTAACAAAGTTTTGCTGATATGACATGACAGTGAAACAGCAGTAATGGGGAGTAGAAAGAAGGGACTCAGTGGTGAGGAAGATGGTGAAAATACAAAATAGAGTTTAATTTGTGAAATGAATTTCTTCTTTCTAAGTAAAATATAGGTATCCTCTTAATTTTCATCTTCTTCCAGGGAAACCTGTCATGCAGAAGATACTCAGTGTTACAAAGAATATGTGGAGCTAGAATAATATTAGAGTATATGCTCTCAAATTTTGACCTGCAAACTTTAAGGACTCTAAAACCATCCAGGGAGCAATAATATCCTGTGAATGTTTCTTTAAAAAAAAACAACAACATTATTTCAATGTGAATTCTCATTCCACATCCACTAAAATTGTTCTTTTTCAATAAAACACAACTATTATCTCAAGAGAAGTATTATTTTTTTTTACTGCCATAACTTTGTAACACTCAGTGGAAGAATCACATAGTAGTTAGGTTTAACTAATGTTTTACCATTTCCAAAATTCCCCAAAAAAGAGAAACTGAAAACATAGCCCCTAATCAAGACTAAAAAGTCACTGAGTGCTGCTCAGAAGGGTCTCTGCACCTGCAAGTTCATGTTCCCAGTGTCTGGGTGGCCTTTCTGCAATGTTTCTATGTCTTTGTGCTTTGTGTCTGTTTTTAGTCAAAATTTAGTATTAGTATTTTGAGAAAATTATGGGAGTTCATTTGGATTTCTCCTAATCCTATAGGCTTATCTGTGTTTCTGAAAAAAGAGATTAAAAAAAAAACTTTTCAACTTATTGCAATAGACACTTTTTCAACTGTAAATTATGCTGTATAAGTCTGTGTTGGATGCTCAAATTGAAATATGATAAGCATACTCTACAACTTTCTTTAGGATGTCCTCCCACATTGACCATTAACCTAGTCTGTAAAATTGACAAGAGTGTACCTCTGGGTCATGTTTATTGGACTTACAGTCTAGATTTAGACTAAAGTGGGATGATGATGACTTCTCTATGGTGAGGTTACGTTCTATACATTCTGTGGGACTTAAGGGCCAAGCATGGAGTTTGTTGGGTCATGGTAGTCAAGTCATAAGCCATTATGTCTGTCTCTGTGGACATGTATGTGTTTACTTTGGGTTTGCCAAAAAGTTAATTCAATACTTTCCATAACATCTTACAGGAAAATCCAAATGAACCTTTTGGCCACCCAACATTGTCTTTCTTTTAAATGATTTTTAAAATTTATTTTATTTTTAAATTCAAGGTACAATTGATATATATTATGTTGATTTCATATGTACAATATGATTAAAAATTCATGTATATTTTATATTTGTTGGTTACCACAATATATCTAGTTAATGTCTGTCCCCTTATGTAATTGCAAAAAGTCTTTTTTGGTGGATGAGAACATTTGCTTTTAGCAACATTAAAGTAGTCAATACAGTATTACTAAGTATAGCCACCATGTTGTGAATTACATGCCCATGACTTACTTCTTTTATGACTGGAAGTTTTACCTTTTGAATTTCTTCACCCACCGCTCATCTTTTGCCTGTGGCAACCACCAATACATTCTCTGTTATCTATGAGCTCAGTTATCATTATTGCTTTATTTAAAATTCCACGTGTAAGTGGCATAAGGTATTTGTCTTATCTCATTTAACGCAATGCCCTCAAGATCTGTCCATGATGTCACAAAAGACATGACTTCATTAATTTTTATGGTTGAACAATACTCCAATATATTTATATCACATTTTGTCTATTCATTGTTCCATTAATGGGCACTTAGGTGGTTTCCAAATCTTGAACACTGTAAATAATGCTGCAGTGAACATAGCAGATATCCTTTTGAGTTAGTGTTTCCATTTTCTCAAATACTAAAAGTAGAATTGCTGGATCATATAATAGTTCTATTGCTATTTATTTAGGGAACTTCACAGTATTTTCCATAGTGACTACACCAATTTACATTCCCACCATCATGCCACTTGGTTTCCTTTTCACCACATCCTGGGCACTACTTGTTAGTTCTTACCTTTTTGATAATAATTAGTCTAGCAGGTTTCCCCAATTTTAGTGATGTTGAGCATCTTTTTATGTCTCTGTGATCCATATGTATGTCTTTGAGAAAATGTATATTCAAATCTGTCCATTTCCAGTTGGATTGTTTATGTTTATTTTGCTACTGAGTTGCATGAGTTTGTGTATATTTTGAATATTAACTCATTATCAGGTATATGATTTGAAAATTTTTTTCATATTCAGTAGGTTATTTTTCACTTTATTATTTCCTTTGCTGAATAGAAGACTTTTTTTTTTTTTTTAGTTTATTGTGCTGTCACTCTTTATGTTTGCTTTTGTTGATTTTGCTTTTAATGTCAGATTAAAAAGGTCTTCCCAGGTAGTGCTAGAACCTGCCTGCCAATGCAGATAGACATGAGACACAGGTTCAGTGCCTTGGTTGGGAAGATCTCCTGGAGGACGGCATAGCAACCCACTCCAGTATTCTTACCTGGATAATCCCACGGACAGAGGAGCCTGGCAAGCTGCAGTCCATAAGGGTGCATAGAGTTGGACATGACTGAAGCAACTTAGCATACACACATGCATGTCAAATTAAAAAAATCATGGCCAAAGATAGACATGAGACCAGGTTCAGTGCCTTGGTTGGGAAGATCTCCTGGAGGACGGCATAGCAACCCACTCCAGTATTCTTACCTGGATAATCCCACGGACAGAGGAGCCTGGCAAGCTGCAGTCCATAAGGGTGCATAGAGTTGGACATGACTGAAGCAACTTAGCATACACACATGCATGTCAAATTAAAAAAATCATGGCCAAGATGGATGTCAGGGAGCTTAGTGCCTACATTTTATTTTAGTATTTTTAATAGGATCAAGTCATATTCAAGTCTTTTATCCATCTTGAGTTATTTTTTGTGTAGTCTAGTTTCATTTTTTTGCAAGTAGCTTTCCAGTTTTCCCAACACTATTTATTGAAGATACTATCCTTTATCCATTGCATATTCTGACTCCTTTGTCATAAACAAATATTTCTAGGCTCCCTGTTGTGTTCCATTGATCTTTGTGTCTGTTTTAATGTTGAAATAGTTGTCTTTAGACTAAAGTTGCTATTCTTCTTCACTTTTCCTCCTACTCAGGAAACACTAATCTGAAAAACCTATGCTTCTTCTTAAAACATTGTAAGTCTTACCATCCATTCTAGAATGGAATCAATCAATTCTTTTTTATTGGCCTACAAAGCCATTTGTGGTTTAGACTCTGCCTGCTTTTCCAGTTGTCTTTCCAAATCTAAGGCTATTCTAAACTATATACAGTGCTCAAAGCATTTTATTCTTGTTCATAATATCGTATCTTTACTTGTGATATTCTCTCTGACTGATGGGCTGTTTTTCAATCACCTCTCTCTCTCTCTTACCCTCTCTCTCATATGTTCTTTATTATATTAATGTTTGTTTCTTACTATATTGCATGGCCCCTACTTTTGACAATCATCTTTACTTCCCAAGTTGTTATGGTTGAATCACTAAGTCATGTCCAACTCTTCTGTGACGCCATGGACTGTAACCCACCAGGAATCACACAACTCATGTCCATCTCATTCTCTGTCATCCCCTTCTTCTCCCACCTTCAATCTTTCCCAGCATCAGAGTCTTTTCAAATGAGTCAGTTCTTCACATCAGGTGGCCAAAATGTAGGAGCTTCAGCATCAGTCTTTCCAATGAATATTCAGGACTGATTTCCTTTAGGATGGACTGGTTGGATCTTTCTCCTTGCAGTCCAAAGAACTCTCAAGAATCTTCTCCAATACCACAGTTCAGAAGCATCAGTTCTTTGGTGCTCAGCTTTCTTTATAGTCCAACTCTCACATCACTACTGGAAAAACCACAGCTTTGACTAGACAGACCTTTGCTGGCAAAGTAAATGTCCCTGCTTTTTAATATTCTGTCTAGGTTGGTCTTAATTTTTCTTTCAAGGAGCAAGAGTCTTTTAATTTCATGGCTGCAGTGATTTTGGAGCCCAAGAAAGTAAAGTCTGACATTGTTTCCATTGTTTCCCCATCTATTGGCCATGAAGTGATGGGACTGAATGCCATGATCTTAGTTTTCTGAATATTGAGATTTAAGCCAACTTTTTCATTCTCCTTTTCACTTTCATCAAGAGGCTCTTTAGTTCTTCTTTGCTTTCTGTCATAAAGGATACAATTAATACTAATATCAACATGGGTACTGATTTCAAAAGTTACTAATATGTTTATATATTATTTTGTATGATGTTAATATATTTTGTATTTTAATATATGTCTGAGACAAACTAATAGTAGCACAGAGTACTATGTAAAGTTGCCCTTTTTAGTATAAATTTAGATATGTCCCTTATTGCAGACAGAAGAAACTTCTGACTTTCCTTTCTAACTATGGTTCTAGAATTCTACCTGCATCTCTCTACTGATCTTGTTAACACAAAATATTCCTACTTATTTCAATGAGGCTATCACTGAGTTTCAAACGTAGTCAGGAATATAGTGATAGAATCTGTGAACCTAAGCAACAAATCTTGCTCTTAAGTTTTTTGTTCATTTATTTATTTTTAATTGGAGGATAATTGCTTTACAATATTGTGTTGGTTTCAGCCATACATCAACATGAATCAGCCATGGGTATACATATGCTTTTGGGTTTTTTGAGAATATGTGTGCAAATGTCACTCTAGTTCAGTCATCAACACGTAAAATGTCTACCCAGTGCCATTGCTATTATTTATGTCAAAAGATACAAAAATAATAGTTTACTTTTTTCACTCAGTGTTTAAAAAATCTTGTTTTGCAGCCCACCTAAGAAAATAAAAAGTATTTACCTACCAACTCCTACTTTGTAGATGAGTTTAAAGAATCACCTTCCCAAAGTAGTTTACAGAAAAGTAAATAGCATTTTAAAAGAATCTTATCTGTCACAACAAAATAACCAACAATATGTCCATAAAGTGTCAGCAAAGAACAGCAAATGAGATCATTAATATCAATTCTGTTTTCATAAACACAGTAAATCATCCACCTAAGGAATAACAGCTGTAACAGACATTTTAATTAGAATTCATGGAATTTCAGAAGCATTCATTAAGTTCACAAAATAAATAATATAATTGCTGGAATGGAACTAGCATGTTTATTAAACAAAATTTCTGAGTCTCAGTGCACCAATGTGTAAGCAGATCTAGAAAGATTGACTTACAATTACTATTTTTTAAATCCCATTATAAGAACAC
>SJYC01094714.1:0-10883 GCA_006408675.1 Madoqua kirkii
GGGACAGAATGAATTAATAAATATTATTTATAACTAAAAAATAGGTTGCTAGAAATGCTCATTTGCTACAGTATTAGCAAGCATAAAATATCTCAGGAGTAGATCATACTGATACTTGCATTCTAAATCCAAGGTTGTAGTGCTTTTTACTTACCTTCTTTCATATTGCGAATCCCAAGTCTAACTGCTACTGGTCATGATGGCATTAGAATATTCTTAATTATTAATTTACTTCTTGAGTCACTTTATACATGAGCTTCAGAACAACAATGCCATCAACACTCAAAAATAGTTACTGAGAATAACTTTTCTTCTCATATGTTGGTTTGATTTCGAGTTCGTTCATAGTTTAGTTTTAATCTAGATATATTTATGTGCTGAAATTTGATTATTAAAAACGTTCTGCATTTGAAGTGAAACAAAGTAGTACTCAAGCTATTAATTTTCTTCTACTGGGTTATTTTTATGTTCTTTTATTAGTACTGAACAATAAAAAGGTAGTAAATTTTTCTATAGCAATAGGGATTAAAATCTATAAAATGTAGCTGTATATTCCTAGTTCGTCTTTTTGCTGTTGTTTTGGTTTTGGTGGCACCTCACAGCTGGTGGGATTTTAGTCCCTCAACCAGGGATTGAAATCAGGCCCTCACAGTGTAAACGCCTAGTGTTAACCCCTGAACTGTCAGAGAATTCCACATGCATATTATTGGTTTTAATTGCACTGCTGCTGCTGCTGCTGCTAAGTTGCTTCAGTCGTGTTCGACTCTGTGCAGCCCCATAGACGGCAGCCCAGCAGGCTCCCCCGTCCCTGGGATTCTCCAGGCAAGAACACTGGAGTGGGTTGCCATTGCCTTCCCCAGTGCATGAAAGTGAAAAGTGAAAGTGAAGTCGCTTAGTGTGTTCTGCTCTTAGCGACCCCATGGACTGCAGCCTATCAGGCTCCTCCAGTCATGGGATTTTCCAGGCAAGAGTACTGGAATGGGTTGCCATTGCCTTCTCCATTTAATTGCATTATATTCCTATAATAGAGATCCTGTCAAGCTTCAGCTTCCTCAGGTGTATTTACTTCTTTGATCCCTTGCATTATTTAATGGGTGGTGATTGTTTAGTTGCAGAGTTGTATCTGACTCTTGCAACCCCATAAACCATAATCTGCCAGGCTCCTCTGTCCATGGGGTTTTCCCAGACAAGAATACTGGAATGGGTTGCCATTTCCTTCTCCAGGGGATCTCCTGGACCCAGGGACTGAACATGAGTCTCCTGCATTGCAAGTGGATTCCTTACCACTGAGCCACCAGAGAAGCCCCCACAGTATTTTATATATGCCAGAAATGTGCTGTATCTACTACTCAACACATTTATAATCATTCATCCTAAGTAGTCTTTCTAAAAGGCTGTGAACTCAGACTATCTTTCTTGAATGTATACCTGGCACAGAATAGATACTCACAATACATCTATTGAATGAATGATTGAATGAATAAATAAAGCAGATTCCTGATGTATGTTTTAAATGCACGTTAAACTATAGCTTAGTTCTAGATTTAACAAGCACTATTATACAAAAACCTTTGTATATTTCTATATGCAAATATATATTATTTGCAAAGTAAGTTTTTACCGTAGAAAAATTGAACGTATTTTTACCTGATTTCCATTAACTCTACTTGCTTTCACCCCTCCAGGCTGGATGTTAATAATGTAATACACTGACAGAATTATAAATAGTGGAAGACTCCATATGGTCCCTAATTGAAAGAGAGTTTTGACACCATTCTTTGGTTTTAAGACACCTGACTTCTTTTGACTAGCCTATCTCATCCCTTTAACTAAGCTGAGGGTGCCTGTGCCATACGGCCAACCCTCATGAAAATTCTCCTGGCCTCTAAGTTATTCAAGACCTGCATCTGGAACCCTATTGCTTCAGAATATTTCACATATTCCCCCACTATTAGTTAGTACCCTCAGATCCTGACCTCTTGCTCTGTCTCCTGACTATGCCTGTATTCTCTTCTCTGATATATTATAAGTGATTTTATTCTGATCCTGGCATTTGGTTCTCCTCAGTGACTGTGCTCAGACCACAGACCATGTGGCTCACTTCTCTGCTCTAGGCAACATGTGAGCCCCATTCAGCTTCATCCCCCACACTACTTTTAAGACTAGAGTCCCAGTGGAATTAAAGAGTAAATGGGTAAATGTCTGTATATACAGTATATAAAACTATACTGTACAGTAGGGATAAGGCATTCAAACTTTTTGGTCAAGGTATCAGATAAATAATTAATCCTCCTTGAGAGACTGTGTAGAAGAGTTAAGAATACATCATTTTCTAAATGTAGCCCTTGATAATTTAACAAACCTTCCAATATAAATTAATTTAGTGTTCCTGAAACTTATAGTAACCTTGAATAAGGGAGATTTTTCAGTTTTACGCTGAATTAATGAGACTCAGAGACATTAATTTTTCAGGATCAAACATAATTTAAGTGGAAGAATATGATTGAACCTCATCATCTTATCTCAACATCAAACAATAAATTTCATTTCTCCATCACCAATTGTATAATAGTGACCAAATGTCTTAACTATTATGTGCCTCAGTATCTTTTATCCTGTTAAGTTGTTTTCTTTGCTAAAGTGAGTTAACTATGTAAATTGCTTTGAACTCTCAGAGAAGAAAAAAGAAAGCCGTAGGAGTGATAATTAGATGCCATGATATTATAGATGTTTTTAAATGGAGTTGAAAGGTTCATGGAATAAAATTCTTTCCCTATTTTCATTAATATGGATTTTTAATACCCTTTGGAAGTTAACCTGAAAAGCGCTTTCCTTTTTTTTATAACTAAGAAGGAACTTTATTCTCATTGACTCTGAAATTCTTTATAATAGAAAATGCTCAAGTTTTATGAAACCTAAAAGGATAGGTAATAATTTAAATAGATTATTTGGCCAGTGGACAATTGAACTACCCAGACAGATATCATTGGAAATAAAAATCTAGTCTTTCAAAGTCATTGTAAAGTTTATTTCTGAATTCAGGCTCACTCGATCAATCATTATGTGCCCAAGTGGAAACTGTTTTTTTTTTTTTCTCTCTCTCAATTACTCTGGCTTTTAAACTTACTGAAACCAAGTTCTCTAATTCTAAGGAACAAAAAAATTATTTTCTGTGGATTCAGTGGTTTTTTTTTTTAAATTTTACATCTGCATTTCTAGTTCAAGATGAGTTAATTTTTATATTTTCTTTTAATCAGTTCAGTTCAGTCACTCAGTCATGTCCGACTCTGTGATCCTATGGACTGTAGCACACCAGGTTTCCCTGTCCATCACCAACTCCTGGAGCTTGCTCAAACTCATGTCCATTGAGTTGCTTTTGATAATCTCTAATTATTTAAGATTTGTGGACAGTTCTGCTTTACTATAGAGAGAAGGTATTTTTTTCTCCACATAACTGAGTCTTGAATAATTGCTTTAAATTGCGTCCAGTAGTAGGGTGCTGCTGCTGCTGCTGCTAAGTCGCTTCAGTCATGTCCAACTCTGTGAGACACGATGGACTGCAACCTACCAGGCTCCTCTGTCCATGGAATTTTCCAGGCAAGAGTACTGGAGTGGGTTGCCATTGCCTTCTTCGATAGTAGGATGCGATACCATTACACATGTAGCATTATAAACTACAATATCTGCACTGGAATTTCAGACTTTAAATCTACCTACTTATTAAATGTATTTCAGAACCATTAAATCTGTTCAGATTATCTCTTGACTTTATAAATAATGTGTACCTTTCCACATCAGTAAAATGTGAATTTATTTCACCATTTGCGATCAAGTCTTGAGAATATGCACAGAATTCTCATCTTCCATTTTACTACTTTGAAGGGTAGCATTCTGTGACACTGCATGGTAATGAACTTCATATTGAGCAGTCTACTTCAATGCAGTCTACCTTAATAATTACTTATTAAGGATTTTCACAAGTTCCACACCAGTTATTTTCTCTTAAGTAAGCAGCATACATTATGCATGACACCAAAATATGATGGCATTTAGAATCATAAAACAGAAAGGAACTTTAAGATTACTTATTCTATTCCCCTGTTTTAGAGGTAAACAAACTTACATCCAATAAATTAAGCCTTTTCTAAGAAGACAAAACTGAATCCTGAGAGCTCTGAGATTAGAGTCAAATCTCCTGGCTCCTATTCTTGTCTGCTTTTTCTTTTACACTACCTCTCCTCTTTATTGTAAAAGATAAATGAGCCAATTTTATTCTGATTAAGAGAAAGCTATTAATGACCTGGGGGAAAAGAACCAAAAGCAAGGATGAGTTACAATTTAGAATTTTTTCAAATCCTAAACAACAATGCAAGCTGGTGATGACTTACATATAGCAAGTGACTATGCATTATGAAAAAGCAAGGGTCAGGAAAACACACACACACACACACACACACACACACACACACCACACTCAAAGAAAGACTCTTCTGCCCCAATCCAATAGTTTGTTTGTGACTGTCTGAGATAATACCAAAAATGCTGCTGCTGATGATTGCTGATTAAGCAGTGGGGGAAGCAGAGATCTCAGGGTTTCCCAGGTAGCATAGTGGTAAAGAACCCACTAGCCAATGCAGGAAACAAAACAAACTCAGGTTTCATCCTAGGGTTGGGAATATCCCCTGGAAGAGGCAGTGGCAACCCCCTTGAGTATTCTTGCCTGGAAATTCCATGGACAGAGGAGCCTGGCAGGCTACAGTCCACGAGGTCACAAAGAGTCTAACATGACTGAGTAGGCATGCGTCGTGTAGCTAAATGGAAGAGTAACAAGTCTTCCTGGAGGAAAAATTTTTTTTAATGTGAAAATTATAGAATTCAGCTTTTCTTGGTACTAATGAAATAAGTCATCAAACCAGATAGTACATACTGGTAACTTTTAGGGGATGTTGGCAACTTTGAAGTTGGGCAGAACAGAGAAACAGATCTGATACCATCCAGAGACATATAGATGCTGCATATTTAAGAAACTTCTGTAAGTGTTATTTCCACATATAGACTCGGCAAGAATTGGTTTTCCCCATTTTTAACTCGTGGCTCCATGTCCCAAATTTTAAAAAGTACAACTAGCTGGCATTTACTGAATTTCTGTGCTAGCTATATGTTAGTACTATGAAACAGTTCATCCCATGTGAAGCCCATGGCAACTTTTCATGAGCTGATAAAAAATATATATTAAAGTGAATTACATAAATCAAAGAGTTTATGAAATTGGGTTAAGATGTAGCAAGTCTGGGAACTGAGTTGTGATGCTCGTGCATTTAGCAGAAATTTATGTTCTTATTCACTATAGATGCAGATAGTGAATAAGCTATAGCACCACATCTGTAGCACTACAGATGATGGTAGCAACCACTGGTAACTGTGCATTTGCTTTCAACAGAAGCAATATTTATTTCTTAACTACTTGACCTTCTGAAGGATAAAAAGTAAGCAAAACTAAAACCAATTGCATATGTGACAACTTCTCCTAACATGATGTAGGTTCCCCACTGGCCAGCCAGTTTTTCCTTCTTTCTCCCTTTTTCCCATTTTTTTTTTAATTGAAGTATAATTGCTTTGCAATTGTCATCGTTTCTGCTGTACAGTGAAGTGAATCAACCATGTTCTACATATGTCCCCTCTCTCTTGGATCTCCCTCTACTGCTCTGCTTTTCACTGTTTTTAAATTCAGTTTCATGATCAGTTGAACAAATAAATTATACTTGATTGTATTGGGTCTCCCTGGTGGCTCAGATGGTAAAGAATCTGCCTTCAATGCAAGACACCTAAGTTTGATCCCTGGGTTAAGAAGATTCCCTGGAGAAGGAAACGGCTACCCACTCTAGTATTCTTGCCTGGAGAATTCCATAGACAGAGGAGCCTGGTGGGCTACAGTCCATGGGATCACAAAGAGTTGGTCACAATTGAGCTAATATTTTCTAATGTTACATTTTCTCACATATGCATAACATGAGTTTATTAATATCCCAAATATGATCAGTGAAGTTTTTGAAATATTTTCAATCCTGAAAAGTGATTAACTTGATATATAAATAGCACAGATAAGACATTAATATTGCCCATGTTCTGTTGGCTCTCTTTTCTTCTAAGCAAAAAATAAATGTATGTAGGTTACAGATTTTTCTGCAGTAATACTCATGGAATGAGAAAATTCAATGTAAATACTAAGAATAACCATTTTCTTTTACTGCATTTCTCTTCTTTTTACTCATGATGAATAAAACAAAAACAACAAAAACAAGACCCCAAAAGACTGGCACCATAAGTGATATAGCATCAATTAAAGTAAGATTCAAAGCCTTTTCAGAATTAATGGCATCCTTACTTCATGCCAGAAACATGTCTGAAGAGAATAATATTTGAACTGTTTTCTCAACTTTACAATAATATTTAAAATTTAGGCTTATAAAAATTTAGACAGCAATATCTTATATAATATTATGAAATGATTTTGACTTTTTCCAAATGTTCTCTAAGAACAACCTGTAGCTTACTCATTGTTGTGTAAGGATATCCTGAATGGAATGACCTATCTGAACACAGCTTCCTTGTATACATACGTATGCTGTTCACTAACGGAAAAATACTGGAGAGTGCCTGTCAATAACAAACAAAATAAAAACCAACAGAAAGGCTAATCAGTTAGGATATACATGGTCTTTCTAAGTTATTTTTATAAATTAACCTAGAATTTGTACGTTTATGAAACATGGCAAGCTGTAAAATGAGAAAAGTCAGTATTTTCCTGACTTTCCCCTGAACATAAAAATGGGGAATCCCCCCAAAATGAATCAACTCCTTTAAGAACAATGTTTCCACATGCTTTTCAGACTCAAAGTCTATTAATCAGAAACCAAACTATCTTACTGAAGACAAAGACTGTCTCTTATACACATCTAGATGTGTATAAGAGACAGTTATTATACAACTTTAGGAATAACAGAATTGTCATCTCTGTTTAAGTATGGAAAATATTATTTCAAAGATGAAAATAAGTTATTTCAACAATCTATTTGTGAGGGGGTGAGTGAAAGAAACTTTTATGACTTTTTATTTAATATTGAAAGAGAAAAGTGTCACTCTTTGAAATAAAACTTATCAAGTACACCTAAAAAATGTCATGCTTCATTAGAAGCTACTCAGAAAATTAAGGCCAACTCTGAAGATATTAATTGAGTTTAAGAGTTGCAAGCTAGTTTTAATTAAAACCGGCAGTAATTATTTAGCACACATCTGTGATTTATCAGACATTCTGACAGATCATGCAGCAGCAGGAATATGGCCAAGTTCTTGCAGTTTTAGGTGTGACTAGTGAGAGCGCTTTGTGCTAAAGGCTGTCTAGAAACAGCAGCTGCTGGAATACATGGATTTGATCTGGACACAACACACACTGTAAAATAGAAACCACAATATTTCATCAGTTGAAATACAATGATTTTTTTTTTAATTTCAACTGTTGAAATACAATGATTACTCAAAGTAAAATTTCTGCTCCAAACTTAAAAATTATAGCCAGAAAGGAGAATGTGTTTAGATCCTTATGAAATGATTCATATAACTGTTATTTACAGTTTTTCATGGAAGAGCTCATGGTGCATTTCGTGGGGAAAGTCACTTTGGTTCTCCATTAGTTATGCATTTTTAAAATTCATTGAAATCCATTATTATGAATTACAGCACCATTGTTCTCATATCAATAGTCTACATTATGCTGAAAAGGATTTAAGTGTTGTTAAAAGAAAAAAAAATATCATGCACACATATACTTGACTCTTCAGGTAGAGTATACTGATTACAATGTCACTATTTTTAAAAGAAAATAAAGGAGAAAGCATGCTTGGTAAGTGCGAGGCATAAACGAAATCTGCCTTATGGCAATGAGTTTTTACTGGTATGGAAGTTGCTGGTGCTAGGATTTTGGTCATTACTGTGATTTGTAGCATAGGCAGATCACCCTCTGGCCACGTGTTGCAGAGTTTGCAGTTTATTCCAGACTACTGTCTGAGAGATGCACAGCTTTGTCTAATAATGTTCCACAGCTTCCTAGTTAAGTTCCGCTTATTTCATCTTGTTCATCACAGTAGATTACAGGCTTAGTTAGAGTTTGTCACCATTCTGCTTCACCTAAATGGGGAAAGAAGAACCCTGCCATAATGGGCCCAGACAGCACAATTTAGCACCAAAATTGTAGATGGCCATACAACCAGACACAAAGCCATCAGAAATGATGCAGCTTATTTTAGCAAAAATGATTTAGGGACTGGGAAGCCCCAAAACAAATTGGTAACAATGCCCAGTGCTGAATATAATCTTAACTGCAAAGTGACTTCATGCATTGATCACACGCTTCATGGTCATAGTTTAGTTTAAATAAGAGTTTTCATCAGTAAGTGTTCCAGACACTCCCAAGAAACTCTCACAATGAAAAAGAGTACTCTCCCTAAAATGTAATTAATGCTGGACTTGTATAAAGTGGAATAAATCTTGAAGAGCACATTCCTTCTAAGCCATTCATCTCTTCATAACAAAAGAACAGGAAGGAAGAGTTCACTGAAAACAAGAGCTGGGCTGCATTAAGCAACCAATAATAGAAATGTGGCTTGAAGGTAAACGCTACAATCATTAATCCAATTATCGCACAGAGTCGACAGGACTGAAGTGACTTAGCAGCAGCAGCAGCAACGAGGCATTCAGAAGAAATCTGGAAAGGAAGAAAAAAAAGAAAACTTTGAGAAAGAACAACCTGTAGCTTACTCTTGTTGTGTAAGGATATCCTGAATGGAATGACCTATCTGAACACAGCTTCCTTGTATACATACGTATGCTGTTCACTAACGGAAAAATACTGGAGAGTGCCTGTCAATAACAAACAAAATAAAAACCAACAGAAAGGCTAATCAGTTAGGATATACATGGTCTTTCTAAGTTATTTTTATAAATTAACCTAGAATTTGTACGTTTATGAAACATGGCAAGCTGTAAAATGAGAAAAGTCAGTATTTTCCTGACTTTCCCCTGAACATAAAAATGGGGAATCCCCCCAAAATGAATCAACTCCTTTAAGAACAATGTTTCCACATGCTTTTCAGACTCAAAGTCTATTAATCAGAAACCAAACTATCTTACTGAAGACAAAGAAGTACTATTAATAGGAAAGTGTGTCTGACACACTCATAATTTTCAGGAAGGAAATGAAGTTTCTTGGCAGGGTATTGCTTATATTGTTGAATTGTTGACAAAGGTTGGTATTGGGTAATATCAACAATTCAAATAGTGTTGCTATATTTCAGTTGCTTTAAAACAAGTTGTGTAAAAAAAAAAAACAAACTTGGCAAGGTGGTTGAATGACCCCAAAACTGAATCACCTCCTAATGCAGAACAGAAGCAAATGGAAATCTCTCTGGAGGAAAGGATGTTGAATACAGTCCTCGAAGATTTCCAAAAGTTTACATGAACTATATTAGATTAGTACAAAAGTAATTATGGTTTTGCATTGTTGAACTTTGTCATTTGATATTGGAATACATTCTTAAATAAATATGATTATGTGCATCAATTTAATGCACTTTTTTGCTTTTTTTCTTTTTGCTAGTTACATTATTTCCTGTTTATTTCATGTTTGTTTTAAACTATAGAAATGATGTTAGACAAAAAAAAATTAATTTGAGCGATATTTTTTATTTAAGTTCAGAATGGGTCATAAAGCTGCAGAGACAACTCGCAGCATTAACACACTTGGCCCAGGAACTGCTAATGAATGTGCAGTGCAGTGGGGGTTCAAGAAGTTTGCAAAGGAGACTAGAGCCTTGAAGATGAGGAGTACAGTGGTCAGCCATTGGAAGTTGACAATGACCAACTGAGAGCCATCATCAAAGCCGATCCTCTTACAACTACCTGAGAAGTTAAAAGAGCTCAGTGTTGACCATTCCATGGTCATAAGCATTTGAAGCAAATTGGAAAGGTGAAAAGGCTCGATAAGTGAGTGCTTCATGAGCTGACCAAAAAAAAAAAAAAAAAATAGTCACTTGAAGTGTCATCTTCTCTAACAAGAACACAACAACAATGAACCATTTCTCAACTGGTTTGTGACATGCCATGAAAAGTAGATTTTATATGACAACCAGTTCAGTTGTTGGACCGAGAAGAAGTTCTAAAACACTTCTTAAAGCCAAACTTGCACTAAAAAATGTCATGGTCACTGCCTGGTGGTCTGCTGCTGGTCTGATCCACTATAGCTTTCTGAATCCAAGCAAAAGCATCGCATCTGAGAAGTATGCTCAGCAAATCAATAAGAGGTACCAAAAACTGCAGTGCCTGCAGCCAGCATTGGTCAACAGAAAGGGCCCAAATTTTTCTCCACAGCAACCCCCAAGCACACATCCCACAACAAATGTGTCAAAAGTTGAATGAATTGGGCTACAAAGTTTTGCCTCACCCTGACCTCTCAACAACCGACTACCATTTCTTGAAGAATCTCGACCACTTTTTGTAGGGAAAATGCTTCCACAATCAACAGGAGACAGAAAATGCTTTTTAAGAGTTTATTAAATCCTAAAGCATGGATTTTTATGCTCTAGGAATAAACAAGCTTATTCCTCATTGGCAAAAATGAGTTGATTGTAATGGTTCCTATTTTAATTAACAAACATATGTTTGAGCCTAGTTATGATTTAAAATTCATGGTCCAAAAACACAACTGTTTTTGTATCAGCCTAATATATGAACCAAAAATCAAATATTGCCAATCCTAGAGGAAAATGTTGCAAGTAAAAGGTCAAATTGGAAGAAATAAGATTTTTACCCTTAAAACTTAAAATAATAGT
>SJYC01094717.1:0-11891 GCA_006408675.1 Madoqua kirkii
AATCATCACAATTGAACAAGTAATGCTCATTTATTATGTGCAGAGAATCAGAAAAATAGAGCCTCTCATCTCAGTATACAATATATTGGGCATGAAAAACTGAATATTGACATAAGTTAGCAATACAAGTGCAAGAAAGTGATCAAAAACAAATAAAAAATCCACAATCATGGAGCATCTCAACAAGGTACAGAATTCAACTGAAAGAGTTATAATTGCAAAAACTAAAATACTTTGAACAAGAAAATAATACTGGATATTAAAGTATAAAATAGATATCTATACATCTATATTATACATAATATATATTTATAACTTATGAATATATGTTACTTGAATAAATAAGTGGTGAAGATGCAACTCTCATGCAGAATCCCAAGTATTTCATGATGATAACCACCCTCATAGAGGTGGAGCATAACAACTCACTGCCTAATCGTGGACTCTCCTTAGTGACTTGCACTCAAAAAATACAATATAAAAAGGGGAGCTAAAAGGAGTTACTTTACAAAAGAGAAATCTAGAAAGCACCACCTCAATAAGGAGATTAAAGTTCACATCAGCAGTGATTAATCCTGGTGATCCATGTAATTAATATGCTGTGATCAAAATATCACTTAAGCTCTGTGATTTTCCTCTTCAAAACCCATAAACTCCAGTCTAATCATGAGAAAAATGTCAGACAAATCTCAAATGAGGACTTTAAAAAAATACCTTATCAGTGACCCTCAAAACTGTCTACATTATCAAAAACAAGGAAAAATCTGAAAAACTGTCACAGCTGATAAGAAGCTTAGGGATACATGACAATGCACTGCAGTGTCCTGGATGGAATCTTGGAATAGAAAAAGCATGTTAGGTAAAATTGAAGGAAGTCTGAAAAATTATGTACTTTAGTTAATCAGTTCAGTTCAATTCAGTCGCTCAGTCATCATGTCCTACTCTTTGCAACCCCATGAATCACAGCACGCCAGGCCTGCCTGTCCATCACCATCTCCCAGAGTTCACTCAAACTCACGTCCATCGAGTCAGTGATGCCATCCAGCCATCTCATCCTCTGCTGTCCCCTTCTCCTCCTGCCCCCAATCCCTCCCAGCATCAGAGTCTTTTCTAATGAGTCAACTCTTCACATGAGGTGGCCAAAGTACTGGAAATTAATCTTTAGCATCATTCCTTTCAAAGAACACCCAGGACTGATCTCCTTTAAAATGGACAGGTTGTATCTCCTTGCAGTCCAAGGGACTCTCAAGAGTCTTCTCCAACACCACAGTTCAAAAGCATCAATTCTTCGGTGCTCAGCTTTCTTCATAGTATAACTCTCACATCCATACATGACCACTGGAAAAACCATAGCCTTGACTAGACAGATCTTCGTCAGCAATGTAATGTCTTTGCTTTTGAATATGCTGTCTAGGATGGTCATAACTTTCTTTCCAAGGAGTAAGTGTCTTTTAATTTCATGGCTGCAGTCACCATCTGCAGTGATTTTTGGAGCTCCCTAAAATAAAAGTCTGTCACTGTTACCACTGTTTTCCCATCTATTTGCCATGAAGTGATGGGACCAGATGTCATGATCTTAGTTTTCTGAATGTTGAGCTTTAAGCCAACTTTTTCACTCTCCTCTTGTAAATATTGGTTCACTAATAGTGAGAAGCATAGCATACCTATGTTAGATATTACTAATAGAGGAAACTGGGTGTGGAATATATGGAAATTTTTTGTAATATCTTCTCAACTTTTCTATATATTTCAAACTGCTTTAAAGTAAACAGTATATTTACAAAAGCAATACAAGTACTAAATACATGGTAAGAACATTAAGTGCTGTATTCTATTAAGTGCCCTTTGTAAGTCTTTTCAGCTCATAGTCTTAGCAAAAAGTTATTGAAGTTGTTGATGATTGGGCTGAAAGTTAACCACTTCACTTGGATTTGAACATCAGAAGTCCTTTTACTCCCATTCTTGCCATGGTAGCATCTCCAGTATGAGCAAAATGCCACTTTCTTCCCTAACTGCATATCAAGGTATCATTATTAAAAGCAGCAATCACACTTATTTGGCATCAGTACAAGATTACTATTAATATTTCAGCCTAAACTGTAAATGAATGTGCAAATAAAAGGTGGACAATTTGAACTATATCAAGAAGAATACTGCAATTTAATACCTCTCCTCTCAGTGAATCTTAAGGAAAATTAGCAATATTTTCTTTGCTTTTTGCATATAGCACTAATATGTCCCTTTGTTCAACAAACATTGATTGAGCACCTACTATGATGAAGAAGGGTTTGTCGGCACAGAGAATGTAATCTTAACTATAATAGATGTCATAGTACATTAGGACTTTCCTAATGGTTCAGCTGGTAAAGAACTTCCTTGCCAATGCAGGAAATGAAAGAGACATGAGTTTGATCCCTGGGTCAGGAAGATCCCCCAGAGAAGGAAATGGCAACCTGCTCCAGAGTTCTTGCCTGGAAAATCCCATGGACAGAGGCGCTTGGTGGGCTGCAGTCATGGGGTTGCAGAGTTGAACACAATTGAGTGCACACACATACACACATGCACACATACACACATACACACATAGTAAATTAACTTAGAGCTTCTCAGGTTTTAATAGGCACGTGAATCACTTGGAGATAACATTAAAATGAAGATGTTGATTCATTGTGTCTGGAGTATGGCCTGAGGGTCTACATTTCTGATATGCTCCTGATGATGCCAGGCTGTCAGTCTCTGTACTTTGAGAAGAAAAGGACCAAAGAAGCCAAGAATGGCCAGAGAAATGGAGAGGGAACAGGAGACCTGACTTCGATCCCTGAGTTGGGAAGATCTTTTGGAGGAGGGCATGGCAACCCATTCCAGAAATCTTGCCTGGAGAGTCTCATGGACAGAGGAGCATGGAGGGATGCAGTCCATGGGATTGCAAAGAGTCAGACATCACTGAGTGACTAAGGACAGCAGGACAAGGGGCAGGAGTTCCTCACAAGCTAATGCAACAGTGTCCTAGGCACTTGTTGCAGTAAGAACACAGGAAGACATGGATAAACATGTAAGATTCTTTATGGTTTGTAACTGATAATAAAATTAGCAACATTCCTTCCCATTGAGCTAGCTAACATTATATTGTTTTTCATATTTAAATATATATGTTGTTGTATATAAACATATGTGTATATAAAGATTTTTAAATTTACCTTCTGAAACAGATAATTCATTAAAAATATGTCTGGCTTTGCACACTTTAAACTTTTGGGGCTGGGGATCAAGACAGAGAACATTTCTCTTTGTTTCTGGCATTTGTGCAGCTCTTGCCATTGCCTTGCCAGGGACTTTTTCTAGGAGGGTACTGCTGGTATCTTTATTGCCAGCTGGTGACATTCTGTTATTCAGCCAGATGAAAATAGAATTACCTTTTCCTACCTCTGTTGCTATAGTGACTGCTGTTGCTACCATTTCCACCTACCACCTATTAAGTAGTATGAAGGTTTTCCTGGAGTCCAGATAGAGTCTTCACGGTGGCACATTTCACCTTTGAAATAGATGCTTCATTCACCAGTAAATTTTTCAATATTTACAAGCAAGATGCTCTTAAGATGATCTTTTTAATACTTACTTTCAAAGAAACAGATTTAGGCTCAACTGAAATATCCAAATTTTGTTTCATTTTGCTTTTTGGCTGTGCCACAGGGCATATGGTATCTTGGTTCCCCAGTGAGATGTGAAAGTCATTCAGTCATGTCGGATTATTTGAGACTCCATGAACTGTACAGTCCATGGGATTCTCCAAGCCAGAATAATGAAGTGGGTAGCTGTTTCCTTCTCCAGGGGATCTTCCCAACCTAGTGATTGAACCCAGGTCTTCTCCATTATAGGAGGATTCTTTCCCAGCTGAGCTTCCAGGGAATTCCAAGAATACTAGAGTGGGTAGACTATCCTTTCTCCAGCAGATTTTCCTGACCCAAAAATCAAACCAAGGTCTCCTGCATTGCAGGCGGATTCTTTACCAGCTGAGTCACCAGGGGAGCTCCATAGTAACTAACATAAGAAGGAGACCTGATCTTCACATGAGCAGTTTCCCAGTTTTAAAGAAAATTGTAACCAAAGAAATTAAATCAGAAAAGTTGATGTTCATGACTCAGTGTGCCAAAAGATATTTCAGGTGTGAAAAATTCTGAAAAGATTTATCACATACATAGACTCAAAGATCAAGAGAACAATCACAATTTAAAATTCAAAACTGTTGAAGTTTTGCAGTGAAGAATTAGATATTTCTCTTGAGAGGTAATCATAAAACTACTTAAGGGAAGAAGAATCTCAAAAATGTTAAAACAAAGATATCTAATACTATCTCTGTTCATTTCCAAGGCAAACTATTCAATATCACAGTTATCCAAGTCTATGCCCTAACCAGTAATGCTCAAGAAGATGAAGTTGAACGGTTTTATGTAGACCTACAAGACCTTTTAGAACTAACACCTAAAAAAGATGTCCTTTTCATTATAGGGGACTGGAATGCTAAAGTAGGAAGTCAAGAAACACCTGGAGTAACAGGTAAACATGGCATTAGAATGCGGAATGAAGCAGGGCAAAGACAAATAGAGTTTTGCCAAGAAAATGTACTGGTCATAGCAAACACCCTCTTCCAACAACACCAGAGAAGACTCTACACATGGACATCACCAGATGGTCAACACCAAAATCAGATTGGTTATATTCTATGCAGCCAAAGATGGAGAAACTCTATAAAGTCAACAAAAACAAGACCAGTAGTTGACTGTGGCTCAGGTCATGAACTCCTTATTACCAAATTCAGACTCAAATTGAAGAAAGTAGGGAAAACTGCTAGACCATTCAGGTATGACCTAAATCAAATCCCTTATGATTATACAGTGGAAGTGAGAAATAGATTTAAGGGCCTAGATTTCATAGATAGAGTGCCTGATGAACTATGGAATGAGGTTCATGACATTGTACAGGAGACAGGGATCAAGACCATCCCCATGGAAAAGAAATGCAAAAAAGCAAAATGGCTGTCTGAGGAGGCCTTACGAATAGCTGTGAAAAGAAGAGAGGTGAAAAGCAAAGGAGAAAAAAAAAGATATAAGCATGTGAACGCAGAATTCCAAAGAATAGCAAGAAGTGATAAGAAAGCCTTCTTCAGGGATCAATGCAAAGAAAGAGAGGAAAATAACAGAATGGGAAAGACTAGAGATCTCTACAAAAAAAATTAGAGATACAAAGGGAATATTTCATGCAAAGATGGGCTCGACAAAGGACAGAAATGGTATGGACCTAACAGAAGCAGAAGATATTAAGAAGAGGTGACAAGAATACACAGAAGAACTGTACAAAAAAGATCTTCATGACCCAGATAATCATGATGATGTGATCACTCACCTAGAGCAGATATCTTGGAATGTGAAGTCAAGTGAGCCTTAGAAAGCATCACTATGAACAACACTAGTGGAGGTGATGGAATTTCAGTGGAGCTGTTTCAAATCCTGAAAGACAATGCTGTAAAAGTGCTGAACTCAATATGCCAGCAAATTTGGAAAACTCAGCAGTGACTACAGGACTGGAAAAGGTCAGTTTGCATTCCAATCTCAAAGAAAGATAATGCCAAAGAATGCTCAAATACTGCACAATTGCACTCATCTCACATGCTAGTAAAGTAATGCTCAAAATTCTCCAAGCCAGGCTTCAGCAATACATGAACTGTGAACTCCCTGATGTTCAAGCTGGTTTTAGAAAAGGCAGAGGAACCAGAGATCAAATTGCCAACATCTGCTGGATCATGGAAAAAGCAAGAGAGTTCCAGAAAAACATCTATTTCTGTAATTATATTTTCTCTTGAGTAGGTTTTTAAATAATATAAATGATAGATAAGGATGGTGGCCATATAAATAATTATATAGTATATGTATGTATTAAAACAAAATTAAGACAAAAAAGTTTTATATTAAAGGACGAAAAGAGAATCAACATGAAAGCTTAAATGCAGAAATCACACATAAAATGATAAGTAAGATCAGAAATATCATCTATGACAAGAAATGTGAATGCATTAAATTAGTATATTAAAATTCAAAACTATCAAATTATAAAATTTAACTATATATATGAAATTTATATCTATAGTTACATTACTTGTTCAGTGGCTAAGTAGTGTCTGACTCTTTGTGACCCACAGTCTGTGTATCTTGTCACCTCTTCATAATCTCTTCTACTTCAATTAGGTCCTTACATTTTCTGTACTTTTTCGAGTCATCCTGGCATGAAATATTCCCTTTATATCTCCAGTTTCTTGATGAGATTCTAGTCTTACACATTCTATTGTTTTCCTCAATTTCTTTGCATTGTTCATTTAAGAAAGCTCCCTTAACTGTTCTTTGGAAATCTGCATTCATGTGAATATATCTTGCCCTTTCTCTCTTGCCTTTCTCTTTTCTTTTTTCCTCAGCTCTTTCTAAAGCCTCCTCAGACAACTACTTTACCTTCTTGCATTTTCCCCCTTTGGGTTTGTTTTGATCACTACCTCCTGTACAAGGTTATGAAGTCCGTTAGTACTTTAGACACTCTGTCTACCAGATCTAATCTCTTGAATCTATTTGTTACCTTCATTGTATAGTCATAAGGGATTTGATTTAGTTCATACCTGAATGACCTAGTGGTTTTCCCTAATTTCTTCACTTTAAGCCTGAATTTTGTAATAAGGAGTCCATGATCTGAGCCACAGTCAACTCTATGTCTTGTTTTTACTGACTGTACAGAGCTTCTCCATCTTCCACTGTAAAGAACATAATCAATCTGATTTCAATATTGACCATTTGGTGATGTCTATGTGTAAATCTGACTTCCCTGGTGGCTCAGATGGTAAAGCATCTGCCTACAATGCGGGAGACCTGGGTTCGATCCCTGGGTTGGGAAGATCCCCTGGAGAAGGAAATGGCAATCTACTCCAGGACTATTGCCTAGAAAATCCCATGGACAGAGGAGCCTGGTAGGCTACAGCCCATGGTGTCGATCTGTCTCATGTTGTTGGAAAAAAAATATTTGCTGTGACCAGTGTGTTCTCCTGGCAAAACTCTGTTACCATTTGCCCTGCTTAATTTCATACTTCAAGGCCAAACTTGCCTTTTATTCTAGGTTTCCCTTGACTTCTTGCTTTTTCATGCCAACCCCCTATGCTGAAAAGGACATTTTTTGGTGTAGGTTCTAAAAGGTGTTAGAGGTATACATACAACAAGTCAACTTTTGCTTTTTAAGCATCAGTAATTGTGGCATAGACTTGGATTACTGTGATGTCGAATGGTTTGCCTATAAACAAACAGAGATCATTCTGCCGTCTTTGAGACTGCATCCAAGTTCTGCATTTGAGCTGTTTCGTTGACTATGAGGGCTACTCCATTTCTTCTAAGGGATTTTTGCCCACAGTAGTAGATCAACTAAATTAAATTCACCCATTCTCAACTATTTCAGTTCACTGATTCCTAAAATATCAGTGTTCACTCTTGTTATCTCCTTGTTGACCGTGTACAATTTACTTTGATACATAGACCTAATATTCCAAATTCTGATGCAATGTTGTTCTTTATAGCATCAGACTTACTTTCACCACCACACACATCCACAATTGAGCCTTGTTTCCACTTTGGCTCAGCCACTTCATTGTTTCTGGAGCTATTAGTAATTGCCCTCTGTTCTTCCCCAATAATACACTGGACAATTTTCAACTGTGGGGTTCATCAGCTGGTGTCATACTTTTGCCTTTTCAAACTGTCCATGGAGTTCTTTAGGCAAGAGTACTGGAGCATGTTGTCATTTCCTTTTCCAGTGGACCACATTTTGTCAGAACTCTCCACTATGACTCACCCATCTTGGGTGATCCTGTAAGACATGGCTATAGCTTCATTGAGTTATGCAAGTGCCTTCACCATGCCACAGATACAAGCAGATTATATGTGAAAAAACAGATAAAATATTTCTTAACAGAAAAAATACAGCATAGATTAATAGCATTGTTGCTGCTGCTAAGTCGCTTCAGTTGTATCCGACTCTGTGTGACCCCATAGACAGCAGCCCACTAGGCTCCTCTGTCCCTGGGATTCTCCAGGCAAGAATACTGGAGTGGGTTGCCATTTCCTTCTCCAATGCATGAAAGTGAAAATGAAGTCGCTCAGTCATGTCTGACTCTTAGCGACCTCATGGACTGCAGCCTACCAGGCTCCTCTGTCCATGGGATTCCCCAGGCAAGAGTACTGGAGTAGGGTGTCATTGCCTTCTCCGATAGCATTGTTAGACATAGCATAAAAATAAGGGCAGACATTCATTAGTTGCATTCAGATTGGGTACGTAGTGTTCTTTCATTTTGCTTTTAATTAAATTCTTAAAAATTTTTAATTGGACTGCACTTGATTTACAATGTCATGTTAGTTTTTTCAGCAATGTGAATATGTTATACACGCACACACACACACACACACACACACACACACACACACACACATATATATCCTTGTTTTTTAGATTATTTTCCCATATAGGCCATTGCAGAGTATTGAATAGAGTTCTTATGCTGCACAGCATGTTCTTCTTAATTTTAATTTTTTAAACTTATTTTTAATTAGAGTTAATTGCTTTACAATATTATGTTGATTTCTGCCATATAGCAACCTGAGTCAGTCATAGACATATATATATATGTGTGTGTGTTAATATATGAAATTTGTTTTTATCTTTCTGACTTACTTCTCTGTATATTAGATTCTAGGTTTGTCTCATTCACCTCAGTTCAGCTGATTCATATTTGTCCCTTTTTATGGTTGAGTAGTATTCCATTGTGTATATGTACCACAGCTTCCTTATCCATTCATCTGTCGATGGACATGTAGGTTGCTTCCATGTCCTGGCTATTGTAAATAGTGCTGCAATAAACATTGGGGTACATGTGTCTTTTTGAATCATGGTTTTTTCAAGGTATATGCCCAGTAGTGGCATTACTGGTCATATGGTGGTTTTTTCCTAGTTTTTTTAAAGGAAATCCCATACTGTTCTCCATAGTGGCTATATCAATTACATTCCCACCAACAGTGCAAGAGGGATCCCTGTTCTCCACACCTCTCCAGCATGGATTGTAATTTTTTGATGATGGCCATTCTGACTGGTGTGAGATGAAACCTCATTAGAGTTTGATTTGCCTTTTTCTAATAATGAGAAATGTATAGCATAGTGTCATGTGTTTATTGTCCATCTGTACACCTTCTTTGGAGAAATCTCACTAGTTATCTATTTTTTATATAGTAGTGTGTGTATGTCAGTCCCAGTCTCCCAATCTATCTCCCTCTAGTTTCCTGGTAACCACAGTTTGTTTTCTACATCCAAGACTTTACTTCTATTTTGTAAATAAATTCATCTGTATCTTTTTTTAATATAGATTCTACATATAAATAGTATTATATGATATTTGTCTCTCTGTGTCTTACTAACTTGTTTGTATGACAGCCTCTAAGTCTATTCATGTTGCTGTCAATAGCATTAGTTTGTTCTTTTTATAGCTAAGTAATATTCCATTGTGTCTATATATATATATTTATATACTAGATCATTTTATCCATTCTTCTGTTGATGAATATTTATGTTGCTTTCATATCCTAGCTATCACAAATAGTGTTACAATGAACACTGGAGTGCGTGTACATTTTTGACTTATGGCTTTGTCCAGATGTATGCCTATTGCTGTGTCATTAGTACTTCTATTTGTATATTTTGAAGAAATTTCCACATTCCCACCAACACTGTAGGATGATTCTCTTTTCTCTCCACACCCTCATCAACATTTATTGTTTGTAGATTTTTTGCATTATGGCCATTCTGAAAGTTGTGAAGAGATACCTCATTGTAGGACTGATTTGTATTTCTCGAATAATTACTTATTTGAATGTTTTTTCATGTGCTCTTTTAGCCATCTGTATGTCTTCTTTGGAGAAATGTCTGTTTAGATCTTCTGCCCATTTTTTTGCTTGGATTTTTTGCTTTGCTTTTATATTGAGCTGCATGATCTATTTTTATATTTTGGAGATTAATCCTTTGCCAGCTGCTTCATTTGCAAATATTTTCTCCCATTTTGAAAGTTGTCTTTTCATTGTCTATGGAAGAAGAGCTTAGGTTTCTGCTGTGCAGAAGGCTTCAACTTTAATTAAATCTCATTTGTTTATTTTCCCTTTATTTTCATTACTCTATGAGGAGGATCAAAAACATATTGCTGCAATTTTTGTCAAAGAATGTTCTGCCTGTGTTTTCCTCTAAGAATTTTATAGTATCTGGCCTTACATTTAGACCTTCAATCCACTTTGAACTTATTTTTGTGTATGGTGTTGGAGAGTGTTCTAATTTCATTCTTTCCATGTAGCTGTTTAGTTTCTCCAGCACCATTTATTGAAGAGACTGTCGATTCTCCATTGTATATCTTGCCTCCTTTGTCACAGATTAGGTGAACATAAGTGTGTGGGTTTATCTCTGGCCTTTCTGGCCTATTTCACTGATATGCATTTCTGTTTTTGTGTAGATGGCATGACTATACATGGAAAATCCTAAAGGTACCACCAGGAGACTACTAATCAATGAATTTGGTAAAGTTAAGGATACACAATTAATGCACATAAATCTCTTGAATTCCTATGTACTAAGAAAGAAAGATCAGAGAGAAAATAAGGAAACAATTCCACTCACTATGGCAACAAACAGGAATAAAATATCTAGGAATAAATTTTCCGAGGAGACAAAACATGTGTACTCAGAAAACTTTAATATACTCATGAAAGAAATCAAAGATGACAAAAACAGATGGAGTGGTATATCATGTTTTTGGATTGGAAGAATCGCTATTGTGAGAATGATCATATTACCCAAAGCAATCTGTAGATTCAATGCAATCCCTGTAGAACAACCAATGGAATTTTTCATAGAATTAGAACAAAAAAAGTTACAATTTGCTTGGAAATATAGAAAACCCTGAACAGATAGAGCAATCTTTAGAAAGGAAAACAAAAGTCAGCAGTCTAGTCTGACCTCAAACTAGACTGCAAACACACAATAATCAAGAGTGTACTACTAGCATCAAAAAATTGTTTTAATGAACACTTGGGATAGAGCACTAAATAACACAGTGTTGATACTTGTCATGTGAAACTTATTTAATGGAGTAAATTATTTAACAATTAATCACACAGTTATGTAGAGTTAAGATAAAGAAAAAGGGAGAAAAATGTCAACTTATAAACATAATTTTGGGAGACTGGATTTGTGTGAAGGCAAGGGTGAAAAAGTAATATTTAAACTGATACCTTAAAAATTAAAAATCCAGTACACATTTACTAATCCCTGTATATGTACTTGCTCCTTTGTATATACATATGCGAGTCTGGGTAGACAGGTTGGTGAGATTAACAGCACTACAGGAAAAGGAGATAAGAGTGAAGATTCCAATCAAGGAAAGAGCTAGTGATTATATATTTATAAAAGATATAGTCAATAATGGAAATAAAGAAATTGTAAACCTTTATGTATTAACGTTAAACTAATAAAAGCAATCACTATTGGAATCTCAAGGAGAAATTGGTGAAAGATTAGAAGTAAACAATTTTAACTTTCAGTTCAGTTGCTCTGTCGTGTCCTACTCTTTGCGATCCATGAATTGCAGGATACCAGGCCACCCTGTCCATCACCAACCCCAAGAGTTCACTCAACTCACGTCCATCGAGTTGGTGATGCCATCCAGCCATCTCATCCTCGGTCGTCTCCTTCTCCTCCTGCCCCCAATCCCTGCCAGCATCAACGTCTTTTCCAATGAGTCAGCTCTTCTCATGAGGTGGCCAAAGTGCTGGAATCTC
>SJYC01094721.1:0-11942 GCA_006408675.1 Madoqua kirkii
TTCAAGTTAGTGTTTCAATAACTATAATATTTCTTGAATAATCAAAATGGATGAGTATAATTAATTTGTACACACCATCCCAAGCTTACATAAAATGAAAGTAACAAGACATTTTCACTCACATTTATAGAAAAGTGGTTCTTATATCTTCATTATATTTTGCTTGAGTGCACAAGTCCTTCTAATTTGGCAAATTCATGCTTGGTTTTACATACCGTTTCTAGCATGACAGATGATTAGGAAGCAGTTTGGGCACCAGACACCCCAACCACTTCTGTTCTTAATATGCATGAGTGGCTTTGATTGGTAGTAGAAAAATTAACATGTAAAAGCTATTATAAAGAAAACAATAATTATTCAATGTGTTATAAAGCTATTGTTTAATTTATCCCTACACTGGCAATTTGTATGCACTATACATAGAAATTAGGAATGCACACATAGTCTGAAAGCATGATATTTAAAATTGGATGGTAGAGATTTATTGTTAAAACTTTCCTCTCACTGCTCAACAAAGAAAAAGAAACCTTGCTTAGATAATGATAGAAATGATTAGGAAGCAGTTTGGGCACCAGACACCCCAACCACTTCTGTTCTTAATATGCATGAGTGGCTTTGATTGGTAGTAGAAAAATTAACATGTAAAAGCTATTATAAAGAAAACAATAATTATTCAATGTGTTATAAAGCTATTGTTTAATTTATCCCTACACTGGCAATTTGTATGCACTATACATAGAAATTAGGAATGCACACATAGTCTGAAAGCATGATATTTAAAATTGGATGGTAGAGATTTATTGTTAAAACTTTCCTCTCACTGCTCAACAAAGAAAAAGAAACCTTGCTTAGATAATGATAGAAAAGTAAGGCCAAGTTACAAGAGCAATAATTCTTCAAGCTCCTTCTTGGCTCGCATCTGAATGCTGTGTTATATTGGCAGATCTGGGGAACTTTAGTGGCCGAACGAGAAGCGCAGTGTCCGTTCGGGAAGGCCAAGGGGTCGTCCTCCTGTGCTCGCCGCCGCCTCACTCGCCAGGTAGGTCATCTCCCTTTCCTATCGGGGCTCCTCTCCTCCTGTGTGCTCGTTTCTTTAGACAGGGTGTTAACCGGGAAACATTCAGGTGACATGTGCGTGGTTTTCTTGATGTGTATCAAGGTACCAGGTGAGTAATTATAGACCATATTCTCTAAATGCCACAGGACAGGAGACTGAGCTCCTCTGATAAGAGTGTTTTATGGCCTGAGTGTGGACCATCCTGGTTATGGATGTCTCTTTGCCTGCCACCAGGGAGGAATATACTACCTGGAGCACAGGGAAAGTGCTAAGCTGAGAGAGTCAGGAACTTTTCAAAACTGTTGGGAATGTCAGAGTTGAGTTAACTGCACACCAATGTGCCTCTTGTTTCAGAAGATAAGCTGGAAACTGGGTTGTTTATGGCGTAATTTTTCACACTGGAACAAAAAATGTTAAGAAATATTTCTTGAGTTTCATACAGCTATGATTTCCTTGTTGTTTTCTGACTATTTGAGTTCTTGTTTGTAAAAGTTATAATAGTAGGTAAGCATTTCTCAGGGTTTGAAGTAACAGAATAGTCAACTGTGCTCAGATTAATTATTTCCCCTGTTGCCAACTCACAGATAATTATTTCCATTTTGTTTAAGTTCTATAGTTTGAAGTGAGTACTTCTTGGCAACTCAGTAAAGTTTTCCTATAATGTAATTTAAGAAAAGCCAGCAGCAATTAAAGATAAGGAGAAAGAATCAAATGTCTATTTCTATATGAGAAATAATGATTTTAGTTAACAAGTGGAAACAGAATTCAGGATCCTGGTACCTCAGTCAATTTTTCTTTTTTGTTTAGAGTGAAAATCAAACTTGTCTGTAGGTCGTCTTACTAGTGTAGTGTTTGGGCCCAATTTTGTTCTATCATAAGTAATTCTTCTCATGCTTTATAATAAGACCTCAAATCAATTTTCTTAAGTTCCGCATCTCTATCAGACCTTAATTTTATTTTTAATTGAAAGAAAAGTAAGCTAAGTTTTGACAGGAAAATATATTTGAAAATATATTACTTTGAAACTAAGCTAATAATCACTGTGAGGAATAATTTCTGAGTTATACCAACATCATTCCAATATGTCAATTCACTTGTTTCAATCCTTTTGTGAGTAGCTTGTGAACTTTACAGAAAACATATCCAGTCTTACCTACATGTGTTTTACCTTTTTAAAAATGGATTTTAGTAGGCTTAAGAGAATCCTATGAAATTAGTATGTTATGCTTAATGTTGGGTTATTATATTTAGTTTAAAGAGAGGTATTAGATAAATAAGTGTTAGAGATAGCAAGGAGGGGAAGATGGAGGGGGGGAGAGAAAGGAGAGCGGGGAGGAGGCAACAGACTCTGCAGAGAATGAAAGTGTTCATCAGCGACTTTACAGGGATTAGCAATACTCACCGACTCCCGTGGGAAAAAAGCAAGATTTTCTCTGAGATACAATCTATGTTGTAGGGCTGATGAAACATATGTTAAAAAATGAAATGAGAGAGAACGATTCAACAAGCAAAACTGTAAGATTACACATAAACAAATTATCCAATTGGCAGAGAAAACTATATACAGAAGATTTATAATGGGAAAAAATTGTATAATGAATTGTATACATGGCAAGCATAAGATAAGAATATGTATGAATAATTGATTAAATAAATAAAAATGTGATCTTTGAGATCAACAAGAATAAAATGGGCTTATTTGTTATCATATTATATGACAATATATGTGTCATAAGAAATATTAGACTTATTAAGTAATTTAAAATTGTAGAGGAGGTTATATTCTACTAGGTACATATGTTGAAGTGTTATATGCAATGACTTATTCAAACGTCAGTGTTAACATAACAGAATTTGGGGGGACATATGCATGACCCAAAATAACTACAGTAGCTCAGCTTCCAGGCCAATGACTAACACTTACAAGATGGTCATTTATCCCTTGATTAGCCAAATCCTATAATATATCTCTAGCTTTTTTGTTAAGCATGTCAATTACATTCTGGTTCCAAGTGAAACTTGTACATCCCACAAAGACAGGGCTTCCACTGCAGCCCTTTAAAGTTATGGCTGTTATTCTGTCAGATTGCTTTTTATTTTTATTTTTACTTTATTTTGCTTTACAATACTGCATTGGTTTTGCCATACATTGACATGAATCCACCATGGGTGTACATGAGTTCCCAATCCTGAGCCCCCCTCCCACCTCCCACCCGATATCATCTCTCTGGATCATCCCCATGCACAATATTTTTATTTTTACTTTATTTTGCTTTACAATACTGCATTGGTTTTGCCATACATTGACATGAATCCACCATGGGTGTACATGAGTTCCCAATCCTGAGCCCCCCTCCCACCTCCCACCCGATATCATCTCTCTGGATCATCCCCATGCACAAGTGCCATTCAAAGTGAGATTGGAACACATATTCTCCTTCCTCTTCATTGCACATTCTCTATTTTCCTTAAAAAAAAAAAACACAAAACCCTCTGTTTTAAAATTTCAGTTGAGACTCTGCAACTCTTTGTAGCTGTCATTTACACACTCCCAGCTTACTCCTTTTCACTTTGTCTTCTTTTTGCCATTCCAGTGGTCTTGGCTTACAGTCATTCTCAGGCACTTCATCTGCTATTATCAGCAGCTATGGTTTCTTAACTGGGCTTCCAGTTAAGGTAGCACTAGAGGTAAAGAATCTGCCTGCTGACACAGAAGACACAGGAGACTCAAGTTTGTTCCCTGGACCCGGAAGATCTCCTGGAGTAGGAAACAGTACCCTACTCCAGTAGAGGAAATGGCACTCCTCTCCAGTATTCTTGCCTAGAAAATTCCATGTGAAAGAGGAGCCTGGCAAGCTACAGGCCATGGAGCCACAAAGAGCTGGACTTGGCTGAGCGACTCAGAATACGTACATTTTCTGCTCACTGCTTTCTTGATTCCAGGAACCCTTCAACCTCACTGAAATCTGCAAACCCTTGATATTACCTCCTCTTGGCCTTGTTCCCCTTCTTTGAGTCTCATTTTTCTCCTTCATTCATTACCATTTTTCTTGCTTACAACCTTATTTCAATCTTCTTTTGCCTCACAACACTCAACAAAATCCAATCCCAATGTAAACCCGTTCTTCAACCTGAAACTACTCAACTTTATATGACTATAAAGGGAATTCTCTCATGGTCCTGTGGTTAGGATTCCATCCTTTCACTGCCAAGGGCACAGGTTCGATCCCTGGTCAGTCAGGAACTAAGATCTCACAAGCCACACAGTATAGCCAATACATATGTATATACATATGTATGTATATATGACACTATAAAAATAGTTAGTCAGATTAGTCGAAATTTGGGGGCTTCCCAGGTGGTTCTAGTGGTAAAGAACCTGCCTGCCAATGCAGGAGACATAGAGATGTGGTTTGGATCTTTGGCTGGAAGATCCCCTGGAAGAGGGCATAGCAACGCACTCCAATATTCTTGCCTAGAAAATCCCATAGACATATTCCCTGGTGGGCTACAGTCGAAGGGGTTTCAGAGTCAGATACTATGGAAGTGACTTAGCACTCGTGCATGCAGTCTAAATCTAAAATCCAAACTATGAATCTCAAGTACACTTATGCTGACCAGAAATTAAGGGGAAAATGCACAAACCTAGCCCTCTCACTGTAATTTTGTCAAACCTTCAATGTGTCTCCTATCATTCAATTTTTCTCCCATCCTCATTCTCAGCTGATAACCATTTCACTGTGAAAAGAAAAACAATTAGAAGATAACTTTCACAAGCCTTCATCACCAAATTACATACTCATTAACTTTTGTTTCATATTCTAACCTCTCTTTTTTAGTATAGATGTACTGCTGTGCTTCTAAGGCCCATCCCTCAACCTGTGTAGTGTAATTCATCCTTATTTATCTACTTAAATAAATCACTTTAGTAATTCTCTGTTCTGCTCTTCTAAATTTTCACCAGAGATTGCTTACTTTCTTCTGGGTTATTGCTAACAGAGGGCAACCATACTGTCCCCTCCTCCATCTGAAAACAAAACAATACAAAGCAATCCTCTCCTCTTTCAGCTACCACCTCAGTTTTTTCTGCTCCTCTCCATAGCAAACTCTTCAGAGGCTTTGTATGTGCATTTTTCAGTTCAACTCTGATGCTGTCTTTTTGTCTCTTTTTTTCTTTCTTCCTTCTTTCTCTCTTTCTCTAACTTTTTAGTAGATTTATTGAGAGCCAATTTCAGCCCCAGAATACTCACCTGCTTTAAGGGGACAGTTCAGTGAGCTTCTGTATGTACAGCACAATTGTGTCACTATCACCACAGCCCAAGTTTAGAAATTCCATTATTTCACACAGGCAGTTCCACCCATGTCCTCATGCAATCACTGATCTACTTTCTGTCTCTACATTTTTACCTTTCCTAAAAATTTTGTTTTAGTGAAATTATATAATGTGCGTCTCTGTGTGTGTGCACTTAACGTTTCTAAGGTGCATCCATATTTGTCGGTATGTTATTCCATATCGCTGAAATTCCATTGTACAGATATACCTCAGTTTATGACACTTTTAACATTACAACGTTATTTTCAGTCCTCATATTGGAAACTCCTTCTTTTATAAAACACTTTCTTGCAGAATTCCACACACACTAGTTTTCCTCTAACCTTACTTTGTAATCCCCTGTGTTGATTTTGCCCCATCTCCTCAAACTCATAATCTTACAGCCACTCATGTGTCAGGTTTTGAACTTCTTTCTTTAATATGCCCTCATTCCCTGATATTTTACCCCACTGCTGCTGCTACTGCTAAGTCGCTTTCCATAGTACTCGTTAAATACTGGTATCTCCCAAATGTCTCCAATCAGGAATCTGTTTGTACATTTAACTGCCTACTCAGCATTTCCTTTTGCATGGCTAATAGGCACTGCAAACTTTCCCACGAGTAACACTGAACTCCTGGCTATATCTTCCTCAAATATGAGATCTTTTCCCCCTAAATTAATAACAATTCCATTCCTTGCAATTCATCAGTGTTTGAGACATTTTTTTTTCTTACTTTTTTTCACTCCTCACATAAAAATTGTCAGCAATTTTATTGGTCCTACTATAAATTTTATCTGAAATCTGACAGTTTCTCATACCTTCCATGCCAGTTCTCTAGGATAAAGTATAATTATCACCTACCTGAGTTACTGCAGTAGCCTTTTAATGGTTCTCTATTATTTTTAACTTTATCTTTTTAAAATCTGTTCTCAACATGGTAGTTAAGAGAGACCTTCAGTTCAGTTCAGTTCAGTCACTCAGTCATGTCCAACTCTTTGCGACCACATGAACTGTAGCACGCCAGGCCTCCTTGTCCATCATCAACTCCCACAGTTCACCCAAACCCATGTCCATTGAGTCGGTGATGCCATCCAACCATCTCATCCTCTGTCGTCCCCTTTTCCTCCTTCCCTCAATCTTTTGCAGCATCAGGGTCTTTTCCAATGACTCAGCTCTTTGCATCAAGTGGCCAAAGTATTGGAGTTTCAGCTTCAGCATCAGTCCTTCCAATGAATATTCAAGACTGATTTCCTTTAGGGTGAACTTGTTGGATCTCCTTGCAGTCCAAGGGACTCTCAAGAGTCTTCTCCAACACCACAATTCAAAAGCATCGATTCTTTGGCACTCAGATTTATTTATAGTCCAGCTCTCACATCCATACATGACCAATGGAAAATCCATAGCCTTATAATTTTTATCATGTCACCTCTCTGTCCAAAACACTCCAAAAACTTCCTGTCTGCTAAAGATTGAATTGAGTTACCCTTAAGTTCATATGAAGCCCCAGTATTTGGAGATGGGTCCTTTGGGAAGTAATTAGGTGTATAGAGGGACCTTGAGGGTAGGACCCTCTTGATAGAATTAGTGCCCTTATAAGAAAAGATATCAGAGAGCCTGCTCTTTCTTTCCATAATCTGACAATTTAGTGAGAATGTGGCCATCTGCCAGTCAGAGACCTTTCAGCAGAAACCAGCTAAGCTGAAACCCTGATCTTAGACTTCCAGCCTCAGTATCCTTTACTGTTGTTTAAGCCAGCCAGTCTATGGCATTTTGTAATGGCACCCTAAGCAGTCAGTGCTCAAGTCCTTATTGACAATAGCTTGAATTAGACAAGGCTATGGTCCATGTGATCAGATTGGTTAGTTTTCTGTGACTGTGGTTTTCATTGTCTGCCTTCTGATGGAGATGGATAAGAGGCTTATGGAAGCTTCCTGATGGGAGAGACTGACTGAGGGGAAACTAGATCTTGTTCTGATGGGCAGGGCCATGCCCAGTAAATCTTTAATCCAATTTTCTCTTGATGGACAGACTTAGGTGGCTTAGAGGGTAAAGCATCTGCCTGTGATGCAGGAGACTCGGGTTCAATACCTGGGTCCGGAAGATCCTTTGGAGAAGGAAATGGTGACCCATTCCAGTATTCTTGACTGGAAAATCTCTTGGATGGAGGAGCCTGGCGGGCTACAGTCCATGGGGCTGCAAAGAGTCGGACACAACTGAGTGACTTCACTTTCTGCAGAAGGAAATGACAACCCACTCCAGTTTTCTTGCCTGGAATATTCCATGGACAAAGGAGCCTGACGGGCTACAGTCCATAGGGTCACAAGGAGTTGGACACGACTGAGTGACTTCACTTCACTTCACTTCTCTTGATGGACAGGGCTATGTTCCCTCCTTGTTATTTGACCTGGGGCCAAAACTATGGTGGAGGTAATGAAGATAATGGTGACCTCCTTCAGAAGGTCCCATGCAGGAACTGCTACACTCAGTGCCTCCAACCCTGGAGCAGGCCACCATCATCCCACGCATCCGTGGGAGACTCCTGGACACTCATGGGCATGTCTAGGTCAGTCTCTTGTGGGGTCACTGCTCCTTTCTCCTGGGTCCTGGTGCACACAGATTTCTGTTTGTGCCCTCCAAGAGTCTGTTTCCCAGTCCTGTGTAAGTTCTGGTGGCTCTGTGGTGGGGTTAATGATGACCTCCGTCAAGAGGAGTATGGCTTATGCTATACCCAAGTCTGCTGCACCCAGAGCCCCTGCCTCTGCAGCAATCCACTGCTGACCTGTACCTCCACAAGAGACACTCAAACACAGCTCTGTCTCAGTCTCTGTGGGGTTTCTGGGTCCTGATACATACAAGGTTTGTTTGAGCCCTCTGAGCATCTCTGGCTGGTATGGGGATTCAATTCTAAATGCAATGCCCTCCTTCATACCATCTTTCTGAGGCTTCTCTTTTGTCTTGGGCATGAGGTATCTCTGCAAAGTCACTCCAGAACTGCACAGCTGCTGCCCCAGTGCCTACTGTATTTCTGGGGCTTCTCTGCCTTTGGACATGGGGTATTTCTTCACAGTCTCTCCAGCACCATATAGCCACTACTCCAGCTCATTGTTTGGGGCTCCAGAATCACTGCAGATGGTGACTGAAGCCATGAAATTAAGACACTTGCTCCTTGGAAGAAAAGCTATGACCAACCTAGACAGAATATATGAAAGTGGAGATATTATTTTCTAACAAAGGTCCATCTAGTGAAAGGTATGGTTTTTCCAGTAGTCATGTATGGATGCAAGAGTTGGTCTATGAAGAAAGCTGAGCGCTGAAGAACTGATGCTTTTGAACTGTGATGGAGAAGACTCTTGAGAACCCCTTGGACTGCAAGGAGATCCAACCAGTCCATCCTAAGGGAAATCAGTCCTGAATATTCACTGGAAGGACTGATGCTGAAACTGAAACTCCAAAACTTTGGCCACTTGATGTGAAGAACTTACTCATTTGTAAAGACCCTGATGCTGGGAAAGATTGAAGGTGGGAGGAGAAGGTGACAACAGAGGACGATATGGTTGAATGTCATCATCAGCTCAATGGACGTGAGTTTGAGTAAACTCCAGGAGTTGGTGATAGACAGGGAGGCCTGTCTTCTTACAATCCACGGGGTCGCAAAGAGTCGGACACAACAGAGTGACTGAACTGACTGACCGAAAATAACTTGGCAAATCTTCACCATTTGACTCCGTATAATCTCTCTGACCTTATCTACTATTCTCTTTCTTGCTTTTACAGATACAGTTACATTAGTTTCTCTGATATTCCACAGGAACTGGTATAGTCTTGCCTCAAAGTCATTCCAGTTGCTATTTTCAATGCCTGATTCCTCTTATGCTTGCCATTTGAATGGCTCACTACTTCACATTCAAATCTTCCTTCAAAACTTACAAGCTTGGTGAAAAATTTTCTAATTTTCCTATTTTGCTATAACCCCTACAATTCCTTTCCTCTTTTTCTGTTTTCTTTTTCTCCACAATGATCATCGCTTTCCATACATTGTAGAAATTTACTTACTTGCTTATTCCCTGTCCTCTTGAAATAGAATATAAATCCCACAAGGGCAGAATTTTTGTAGTTTTTGTTCAGTGCTGAGCCTCATGTCTAGAACAATGACTGGCATAGAGTAGTGGCTCAAACACGTTTGTTGAGTGAGTACATGCATAATATTCATAAATAAATAAAGTTGGCCAAGGTCTTTAGCCCATACATAACTATCAGAAACTGAGAAAGAAATCCTAAGAACAAAGAAAAATAGATCACCTGTGTATTCAACTTTCTCTTATAGTGATGTTGTGAATTGAAGAAGAAATAAATGAACATGATTCATATCAATATGGAAGAATAAAATAAATATAAAATCAAAACTGTACCCTGATTGGATTTTTTAATTTAAGTCACAATCATACTGTGAAATAGTGGATTAATCCTAATGCTTTGCTTTATCAATTAGAAAGACACCTTTGAAATTGTCTTGGGGAAATCAAGTCAAAAAAATCTTGATAAGGAAGGGCAAATGTAGAAAGAATAAGCCAGGGTTACCCAATGAGAAAGACCTTGTGATTGCTTTCCTGGTCTGGCACCTGTTAGCAAAGACCTTGACAACTGCCTTTGTTTTGGTGGGATGAGACTGTGCACTGTGAAATGAAGAAATAACCTGATCCATACTAGAATCTCAACCTCAAATTTCTGTCAAGTCAAAATATTTTTGGGGGGTTGGCCAAATGTTCTTTCAGGTTTTTCCCATAAAATGTTATGGAATAGTTGACCAATCTAATAGATCATCACAGCATACCTAGTTAACTGATGCTTGATTTTCTTTTGTCCCCCACTCTTTTATTTTATTGCTGCTGCTGCTAAGTCACTTTAGTCGTGTCTGACTGTGCAACCCCACAGACAGCAGCCCACCAGGCTCCTGTCCCTGGGATTCTCCAGGCAAGAATACTGGAGTGGGTTGCCATTTCCTTATTACCATCTTTTAAATCATAATTGGTTTATTATTTTATCAAAAATTTAAATGAAGTAAAGTGTTGGAAGTAAACATTTCCTAATATTTTAATTTTCCCTAGTAGATTATATGTCCTTATTGGTGCAAAACCTCCTACCTCATATTTGTATCTCTAATACTTAGTGTAGTACCTGACACTTGTAAATATATGAAAAAGTAGAAGAGTAAGCATTCATTAAATGCATGTTTAATAACTGAATAAATGTGCTGATTATAATGAGAGTTTCATAGAGCTTTAAAAAGTTTTTATCAGGCTCCTGCTATCAGTTTATCATAACCAACTCTTATTTATGATAGATATTTGAGTCACCTAATATCACATTCAAATATTATTATTTCAAATAATATTATTCAAATATGATGATTATTATTTCAAAGTTTAGCAAGTACTAAAATTTAGTGATAACTATATAAAATTATAAACACTTTATGCATCAAAGAAGATTAAATAATATTCAGAAATAGCCATCAAATCCATTTTCTTATTACCTCAAATGGATGTTCAATGAAAAATTTTTTCCTGTGATTAAAAGCAAAAGCTAGGGTTGATTTATTTGCTGAATTTCCCTATTTACTTTGCAAGAGAACAATATTAATTCCTGTGAGTAATATGTGTGAATAAAAACATCTTGACTGGATACTGAAGTAGTTATTCACCTACCTGTAAATAGATATATCTTTTTAGATGCTTAAGCACATCTGATGAAAGTGATTTTGGTTGCCAAAAAATCAGTTCTGTCATTTAGAAATTCTGAAATGCAAGGTTTTACTATTTTAAAAAAGCTCTCTGGAAATGTAAAAGTAAGCCTCATAAAATCTATGACCAAGCATAGAATTACTTAACAGTTTAGAGGTTATCACCATAGACTTTTAAATAACAAATCAGTAGTTACTGTTTAACTTTAAATATGTTTTGCTCCTATTTTGTGCAGAAGTATTATCTCAGAAGCTTACACACTTATATCAAAGTGGAAATTAAAATTCTTGTACATCTACTAGACTGCAGTTAAAAATATATCAATAATGCAACATTTTACAATAAACAATCATATTTTAACATTTGCTGAACCATAACATCCTTACAAGGGCTTCCCTGGTAGCTCAGCTGGTAGATAATCTGCCTGTAATGCAGAAGAGTCTGGTTTGATCACTGGGTTGGGAAGATCCCCTGGAGAAGGGATAAGCTACTCACTCCACTATTCTTGCCTGGAGAATCCCATGAGCAGAGAAGCCTGGCAGACTACAGTCCATGGGACCGCAAAGAGTTAGGCACGCCTGAGTGACTAAGCATAGCACAGCCAGCATAATCCTGGCAAAATATCTGCAAATCAGCGATTATTTGTCATCCCTATTGTGGAGATGAGGACACTATAGAAACTTTAGAAGGATTAAGTGAAACACTTAAGCTCTCATCCTGAGTAAATGATGGAACCAGGATTTCCGTCTTTGGTGTATTTTATGCCATATAACATATACTTTGGGTAAAGCTATGCTAAATAGCTTTATATATATATATATATATATATA
>SJYC01094722.1:0-37320 GCA_006408675.1 Madoqua kirkii
CATACCTATTTAAAACCATTTTGATTTTATATGATTGCTTCTGGGGATTAATTGATTCAATCATTCATTTACTAATCAAACAATTTGAGGAAGAAAAAGAGCTTAGTTTTATGGCTAAGATATAAAATTGGTTTAAAACAGAATAAGTTTAGTTGAAACATGGATATGTGAAGAATTATGTACCTGTAGGTAGTACAGAAAACTGCATATATAAGTCTGAAGTCTAGGAAGGGGTCTGAGCAGGAGACTATAATTTTAAGCATAATCAGCATAGTTGTCTCAGGATTGATTCTGAAATTGATTGGGAGCTCTCAGCAAGAGTGTTTACACTGTGAACAGCATGATTTCTCTTTGTATAGTAAATATCATGGGGGGGGACAATATAACAAGCAAAAAACAGCTGTTCTGTTTCTATGTTACCAACCAGTTTAAGTAACTTTGAATTACTGACAGAATTTGTGCATTTATGTGGCACAAATTGCAACTGATCACATTGAAATTAAAAATACCTACAATCACTTTTTTTTTCTTTTTACTTTATTTTACTTTACAATACTGTATTGGTTTTGCCATACATCAACATAAATCTGCCATGGGTGTACACGTGTTCCAATCCTGAAACCCCCTCCCACTTCCCTCCCCATACCATCTCTCTGGGTCATCCCAGTGTACCAGCCCCAAGCATCCTGTATCCTGCATCGAACTTAGACTGATGATTCATTTCTTATATGATATTATGCATGTTTCAATGCCATTTTCCCAAATCATCCTACCCTATCCCTCTCCCACAGAGTCCAAAGACTGTTCTATACATCTGTGTCTCTTTTGCTGTCTCACATACAAGGTTATCATTATCATCTTTATAAATTCCATGTATATGTGGAAAAGGCAATGGCACCCCACTCCAGTACTGTCCGTGGCCTGGGAAATCCCATGGACAGAGGAGCCTGGTGGGCTACAGTCCATGGCGTCGCTACAAGTCGGAAACGACTGAGCGACTTCATTTTCACTTCCATGCATTGGAGAAGGAACTGGCAACCCACTCCAGTGTTCTTGCCTGCAGAATCCCAGGGACAGGGGAGCCTAGTGGGCTGCCGTCTATGGGGTCGCGCAGAGTCGAACATGACCGAAGCGACTTAGCAGCAGCATACTGCATTGGTGTTTTCCTTTCTGGCTTACTTCACTCTGTATAATCAGCTCCAGTTTCATCCACCTCATTAGAACTGATTCAAATGTATTTTTTTTAATGGCTGAGTTGTGTATATGTACCACAGCTTTCTTATCCATTCACCTGCTGATGTACATCTAGGTTGCTTCCATGTCCTGGCTCCCCCAATTCACATTTTTTAACTTCAAATATTTGTAAGAATTAACTGCTTGAATGAAAAAGATTTATTGACTATTTAAAAACTGCATTGTAGTTTTATACATGCAAAAGCTAAAGTTTAATGCACCTTCTATATACCCTGGAACACCAGAGGCTCAATGCCTGTAAAAGAGAGGAGCTTACATCCTCAACAGATATAGTACATGCATACTAAGTTGCTTCAGTTGTGTCAGACTCTTTGTGACCCTATGAACTGCAGCCTACCAGTCTCCTCTATCCCTGGGATTCTCCAGACAAGAATACTGGACTGAGTTGCTGTGTCCTCCTTCAGGAATCTTCCCAACCCAGAGATCGAACCCACATCTCTTACGCCTCCTGCATTGGCAGGCAGGTTCTTCACCACTAGCACCTGCTGGGAAACCTGGTAGATCCTGAGACAGGTGTGAAAAGACCTTAGAAGATGCAAGCTGAGTCCCAACAAAGTTGATTTAAAGTAAAAGAGACATCAGAGTACATAAAGCCACCTGCATCCAGATAGAAAATAATAATTAATATTTATTTCCAACAAATGTTATCATTTTCTTTATTCTACTGCCTGGGCCCTCAGCTTATCCTGACTTTACTAACCTAGTATTACTTGCCTTGGTGATCTTGTAAAATTATGTGTGACTGAGTCCCAGGCAAAATAAATGCGCAGTCTGATATATCTGTCTCCTTAAAAACTTAAAACCATAGAAACAGGTCCAGTTCCCCCAAACATGCTCTCCAAACCAATCCAAACATGCTCTCCAAACCAATCCATCCCCCTATTGTCCCTCCTCCAATCACAGAATTGTGGGGACTCCATGGCACTCATGGGTAACACAGTGCTGAGTGTAACCTGAGTCTTAAAGTGAAGGAGAATAAAATATAATCCTTGGTTATTTTATAGCCAAGAAAACTGGATGAATGGTATTATATAATGATTTAAAGACTAACATCTTCTGCATATATGTGTTGAACCATCATAGAATATAGCCGAATTTATAAATTAGTAACTTATAGCAATGCTTAAGACCTGGCATACAAGCGACACAGGAGCAAAACGCCGTTCATTGTCTCTTTAACACTCTCACTGTAAACTCTCTAGTACATACTTTATCCATTTCAGAAAAGTACTCAAACAGCAAAGGATGCTGCATGACTGAAGGACACGGTGTTATTCCAGATGCTATTCCCTGAATTTCCTCTAGCACTGTGATTTCTCTTCTGTGAAGTTTTAATTAGGGCCGAGCAAAGGAGCCCTTTAGAACTTGTGTCTGAGCTATAAAATTTCAGCAAAGACATTTAGTACTAAGGAAATCAAAGAATTATGACAAAATGAGATGGTTGGATGGCATCACCAATTCCATGGATGTGAATTTGGGCAAACTCCAGAAGATTGTGGTGGACAGGGAGGCCTGGCATGCTGCTGTCCATGGGGTCACAAAGAGTCAGACACGACCTGGTGAATGAACGACAACAACAAAGATAGCTTGACCTGAACTAATTGAAGATGAACATATACCAACCTCAAAGTCACTATGGAACCAGATGCTATATGAGTAAACAAATCAAGAGAGTACAAGTAGGTGACCATCTAAACAGGGTGATAAAGGAATACTAGGTAGTCTCCTCTTTCCAAGAGCTAAACTGTATCAGAGTCATTCACCTACAATTTGGACTCAGACACCCAGGACCCCCAGCCTGACTCTGGCACTTGCTACTGTCTTGTTAAATTAAACCTTGGTGTTGTTCAGGCCCTCAGTCATGTCTCTTTGCTACCCCATAGACTTCAGCACACCAGGCTTCTCTGTCTTTCACCATCTCCCAGAGTCTGAACAAACCTAGTCCATTGAGTCAGTGATGCCATCCAACCATCTCTTCTTCTGTCATTCTCTTCTCCTCCTACCTTCAATCTTTCCGAGCATCAGGGTCTTTTCTAATGAGCCAGCTCTTTGCACCAGGTGGTCGAAGTATTGGAAGTTCATCATCAGTACTTCCAATGAACATTCAGGATTCATTTCCTTTGGGATTGACTTGTTTGATCTCCTTGCAGTCCAAGGAACTCTCAAGAGTCTTCTCCAACACCACAGTTCAAAAGCATCAATTCTTTGGCTCAGCTTTCCTTACGGTCCAACTGGCACATTCATATATGACTACTGGAAAAACTGTAGCTTTGACTATACAGACCTCTGTCGGCAAAGTAATGTGTCTGCTTTTTAATATGCTGTCTAGGTTTGTCATTGCTTTTCTTCTAAGGAGCAAGTATCTTTTAATTTCATGGCTGCAGTCACCATTTGCAGTGATTTGGGGCCCAAGAAAGCAGTCTGCCACTGTTTCCATTGTTTCCTCATCTATTTGCCAGGAAGTGATGAACCTGGATGCCATGATCTTAGTTTTTTTGATGTTGAGTTGTGAGCTAAATTTTTCACTCTCCTCCTTCACCCTCATCAAGAGACTCTTTAGTTCTTCTTTACTTTCTGCCATAAGGGTCTTTTGTGATTTCTTACAAATTTTACATTTTTTGTTCTATTCTGTGAAAAATGTCATTTGAGTTTTGAGAGGGATTTCTTTGAATATATGGGTTTCCTTGGATATTATAAGGTTTTTAACAATATTAATTTTCCAATTTATGAATACAGAATATCTTTCCATTTCTTTGTGTCTTCTCCAATTTTTTTTAATCAGTGCCTTATAGTTTTCCATTGTGTAGATCTTTCATCTTGTTGTATTATTTGTGTGTTAGTCACTGAGTCATATCTAACTCTTTGTGACCGCATGAACTATAGCCCACCAGGTTCCTCTGTCCATGGAATTCTCCAGGCAAGAATAATGGAGTTAGTAGCCATTCCCTTTCCCAGGGAATCTTCCTGATCCTGGTATCAAAGTCAGGTCTCCTATACTGCAGGCAGGTTCTTTATCATCTGAGCAACCTTATTACTAGGTATTTTATTCATTTTAATGAAATTGTAAATGGATAGTTTTATTATTTTTCTAGTTCATTACTAGTGTACAGAAAAGTAAGAGAATTTTATATATTTATTTTGAATCCTATTCTGGGGAGCTCTTCATCTTAGAATAGTTGGTATTAGAAATCACACCTTTAAAGCAACTCTACATAAAATAGGAACAAAATTTGTAGAGTTGAAAACATAATAGTTTGGTTTATATTTATTCTTTAAAATGATTATAATATCTGAGTCTCATAAATTAAAAATTCTGTAGTAAGTACAACTCTGAGAAAAAAGAAATTACTCAAAAAGATTTTTTGCATCTTTTTTTTCCCTGCAAAATAGTAGGATAGCATGATACCCCATGCTCTATTACATTTGTACCTACCAAGATCACAAAATGTAATTGTCTGCAAAATATGTGAGGAATTCAGCAATCTTCCCAAGGCCTATATTAATATTCAGTTTCAAATTACTATATGTTCAATCATGTAATGTCCGCATTCTTGTAGATTTTCTGGGCAACTCATCATTTCTTGTTTTGTTAGTAGCTATGCTGTAATGATTGAAGCCATTTTCCAAATTTGCTTTTGTTAATTTTATGAAATCTATAACTTTTGCAAGATTTGCAGTTTCACTCTGCAATATATGAATGCTATATCTTTATTTGTTGTAAATAACTGGCAAAAAAGAGATTGTCAAGATGGAGAAAGGTAGATTTTTTTAGTGCAAAAAATTGAATTATGACTAATTTTCAAAGTGATGAATTAATTTGCCATTATTGTCATGTGATTTTTCTTCCCTAAAACTTTTGTAGTCAAGGGAAACTGACTTACATTATTTGAACATAGAGAACTCCATTGTCAAGTTCTGATGAAGGTCAGTTATATCATTAGGATAAAGAGAAGGAAAGAAAACAATATTTTACATTTTCTATACAATATCTTATTCCTTCTTTATCTTTCTATGTTTATTATCGAAACCTTCATTTTATAAATGGAAATGTTGAAACTCATAGAGAAATTTCCCTAAAGTTCATATCTAATAAACAACTTGACAGAGATTCAGCCCTGTGTCATCCCAGGCCCAGTGTCCTTCTAATTACATCATATGTGCTTTCCACAGCTTTATTCTGAATTTTATTGAAAAATTCTATTTTGTGCATACATTGGCCACTGATCAACCTGTTTGTAAATGAATGAACAGTAATGAACCAGTAGTTTTCTCAATGATTTTTTCTCAACTTGACCAAATTGTTAACTGAGGTGAGTACTCAACACTGTTAAAATCAGTATTCTTGCCTGGAAAAATCCCATGGATGGAGGAGCCTGGTAGGCTACAGTCCATGGGGTTGCAAAGAGTTGGACATGACTGGGCGACTTCACTTAGAAACAGTATATGAAAGCAAATAGCACAAATGTAGAAAATTTCTATTTTTACCAAACAGAATAATTGAACGGTCAAGTTTGTATCTTAACAATTATTTAAAATCCAGACAAGATAAGTGATAATGGAAGCATATTGAATGAAATAGAGAAATAAAGGACTCATGTGTTTTTAAAATTATGTATGCTTTCCTATGTAAAATAAATAATAAAATATAATTTATATACCCTTAAATTATGCAGAAAAAGACTATTTAGACTCAAACTCTGTTAGTCAGAGAAACATTTTAAAATTAAACCTTTTATTTTGTATTGGATAGTTGATGAACACTGTTGTGCTAGTTTCAGGTAGACAGTGAAGAGATTCAGTCATACCTATGTATGTATCCATTTTCCCCCAAACTCCTTTCCATCCAGACTGCCACTTAGCAGAGGAACATTTGTAATAACAGATTTAACTGGCTGCTTGATAGTTTCTGAACTTGGCCCTTATCAAAAAATACATTTTGACATCCTTTAAAATCTTTACAACTCAGTTTTTAAAAATGCATGTTTTTATCATTCACTCTGTTGTAGTGTGTTCCTAAATGTCACTGGAAAGGAAAATTCAGTGTGTTTTGGAGTATTCTTTTTAACTCTATCTGGCAAAATATCTACATAGAAAGCTAAATATCACAAAGCAAGCACCTCAGCATGAAGCTTGTTTGAAAATATTTAGACAGAGTAGGAAAAGATTTAGGACATTGCAGTGACTTGCTTTTTCTCATATTTATTTGAAATTTTTATATATAACGACTCAGGTTTAATTCATTATTTCTGATTGTTTAATTATATTTCACCAAATATGTCCAGCTCCTTCAAAATTGTCCAACTTTCCCCTTCTTTATGAGATATTCCACACAGAATAGGGCAGGAAACAGTGAGTCAGATGCTCATTTCTTTGATTATTATGTTGCTTGAAATAACTAGTGTTTTCAAGTTGTGCTGATATAAATCACCACTTTCATCTGATTTGGGCAAGGCAGTTGAACATGTAAAAATAATGTGGTAAAATGCAGCCAAGTTAGATTGAATTGCTGAGCTTCTAAATTAAGAGCCATCATATTTTCCAAAATTGTTAATACTTCTTTCCTTTCATATGCTTTGATATACCAAAGAAACAATATTTCCCCATTGACTCTCATTCAACAATGAAAATGATAAAAAGAAACATGCACAACCTGGAGTCATGTAGCTGAGTGTGGATCTTGACTATACCATTACTAACATGTTGTTTTTAGAGGAATAAGACTTATCCAGGTTCGATTCATGAGACAGGGCGCTCAGGGCTGGTGCACTGGGACAACCCTGAGGGATGGAGTGGGGAGGGAGGTGGGAGGGGTTCAGGATGGGGGACACATGTACACCATGGCTGATTCAGGTCAATGTATGGCAAAAACCACTACAATATTGTGAAAGTAATTAGCCTCCAATTAAAATAAATAGATTAACTTACAGAAAATAAAAAAATAAAACTTATCCTAGCCTCAGTTTCAACCCTTGAAAAATGGTAATACAAAGAGCTCTGCTCTAATATAAAATTTTAAAAGATATTGGTATTAGTTTTTCTAAACTTCTTCTTAAGTAATTAAATAGTATAATAGATATTTGAGAGAAACAAATAACAACCACATTAATTCAAGAAAAAAAAGCCAAGAAAAGTGAATATCAGTTGCTCACTTTAAAATGAAAAGTGATTATCACAGAAAATAATAGATTCAACAATTCCATAGTCCAGTTTTGTATTTTTTGTTTTTTGGTTTTTGTTTTCTTTTTACTTCCTACTCTGAGAAATTTTCCTACTTAGGTTGCATTTAGCTTACTTAACTAAGCATTAGATTATCAAACTTTAATTCTTCCTGAACAAAGGTCAGCAGACTTTTTCAATTAGTGGCTACACAGTAAATATTTTTGAAGAATAGTGAAGCCTGGCATGCTGCAGTCATGACTTACTGACTGAAAAACAGCAAGTAAATGTTTTTACCTTTGTGGATCATATATACCCCTCACTTTATCTTCTTCTGGCCAACTAAGTTAGAAAGGATGCGTCCTTCTCTGTTCCCACTCCCTTGTCAGATTTCCTAAGTCCCTATAAACAAGTTTCCTTCTCTTGTCTAATTCTTATTACATATTCCACTGCATAAAAGTCATTTCTGATATTTAACTTTGCTACTTAACGTAGATGGTCCTTGCATCTTTGTACCTTATATACATCTGCTAACACAGTCCTGAATGTCAGCTGCTCAATGGATACTACTAATTAATCTTATAAAACGATTTATAAGACTAGTCCAACAAATCCATCTTAAATAGTTCATGTCTGTATTTTTCAGAAGATAAATTATACTTTTTTAATTATTTTATTTTCAAGAAACTAAATGTAGTGATATAGTTGCTTAATCACATAATATAAATCTTACTGTGGATGAATAGAAATAAGTAGAAAATGCTATCTTCATTTAGGAATTTAAATAATGCTGTAAATTGTAAAACTAATGTTTTAGTCATTAGTATGTTTCTATTTATTTTATATCACTTTTATATATATATATGGATTATTTTAAGTTAGCTTATTGAGTTATAATTAATATATAAAGAACATCAGCATCTTTTTAACATTAGCATTTTTAAGTGTATAATTCCATGAGTTTTTTGAAAAAAAAGTCATGGAAGCACAATCGTAATCATGACATAAGACATTTCCATTAACCACAGAACGTTCTCTGAGAAAGGTCCCCACCAGGGCCTTCCCTGGTGGCTCAGACTGTAGCAAATCTCCTTTCAATTCAGGAGACCCTGGTTCAATCCCTGGGTTGGAAGATCACCTAAAGAAGGAAATGGCAACCCACTCCAATATTCTTAACCTGAAGAATTCCATGGACAGAGGAGCCTATCATAGTCCATGGGGTGTCAAAGAGTTGGACATGACTAAGCAGCTAATACACACACAGAGAAATCTCTCTAGTGCCTCTTCTCAATCACTCTTCTCCCACAACTCCCATTGTTGGCATCTAGTAATCTGCTTTTTGTCCTTAAATGTTGTCTTCTCCAGAAATTCGTTTAAAAGAAATCATGCAATACATAGTCTATAAGCCTGGCTGCTTTCACTTAGTATAATGATTTTTGTATCTATACATGTTACTGAGCCAGCAGCTAGTTCTTGTTGATTGTTGAATAGTATTCCATTACCTCAACGTACCACAATGTGTTTATCCATCCATCAGTTGATGATTGTGGGCTACTAAGAATGCATGGTGGTGCAGCTTCAATTCTCACTCCTATCAGAACTAATGCTCAGAAGCTCCCAGGGTAGCAACACCAGCCTGTGAGGGACTACTGTGGAGCCCCGATCTGAGTTCACTGGCTTCTAAGGCCCAGAAGCCTGATGCCACTCTGACTTGGCCATCCTCCAGGAGAATTTATTGAAGGCAAAGAGAGAACAGAGAGAACACCTCAAGAGAGAAAGAACTGTATTAAAAATCTGCTATAGTGAACAAGATGGTGGAGGAGTAGGTGGACGGGGAGTACATCTCTCCATGGATACATAAGGAATACACCACCAGACACAGAAGTGCATGCAGAACACCAGCTGCGAGCGGACAGGAGTACCTGACCAGCGGAAAAGAATATATAGAACAACGCAAAACTTGACATCAAGCCCTGAGCCACTGGGGTGGGAGCAGTGACTCCAAGACCCTAGACTACCAGAGAACTAACCTTCAGTTCAGTTCAGTTCAGTTCAGTTGCTCAGTTGTGTCCGATTCCTTGCGATCCCATGAACCGCAGCACACCAGGCCTCCCTGTCCATCACCAACTCCCAGAGTTCATTCAGGCTCATGTCCATTAAGTCAGTGATGCCATCCAGCCATCTCATCCTCTGTTGTCCCCTTCTCCTCCTGCCCCCAATCCCTCCCAGCATCAGAGTCTTTTCCAGTGACTCAGCTCTTCGCATGAGGTGGCCAAACTACTGGAGTTTCAGCTTTACCATCATTTCTTCCAAAGAAATTCCAGGGCTGATCTCCTTCAGAATGGACTGGTTGGATCTCCTTGCAGTCCAAGGGACTCTCAAGAGTCTTCTCCAACACCACAGTTCAAAAACATCAATTTTTCAGTGCCCAGCCTTCTTCACAGTCCATCCATACATGACCACAGGAAAACCCATAGCCTTGACTAGACGGACCTTAGTTGGCAAAGTAATGTCTTTGCTTTTGAATATGCTATCTAGGTTGGTCATAACTTTTCTTCCAAGGAGTAAGTGTCTTTTAATTTCGTGGCTGCAGTCACCATCTGCAGTGATTTTGGAGCCCCCCAAAATAAACTCTGACACTGTTTCCACTATTTCCCCATCTATTTCCCATGAAGTGATGGGACCAGATGCCATGATTTTAGTTTTCTGAATGTTGAGCTTTAAGCCAACTTTTTCACTCTCCTCTTTCACTTTCATCAAGAGGCTTTTTAGTTCCTCTTCACTTTCTGCCATAAGGGTGGTGTCATCTGAGGTTATTGATATTTCTCCCAGCAATCTTGATTCCAGCTTGTGTTTCTTCCAGTCCAGAGTTTCTCAGGATGTACTCTGCATATAAGTTAAATAAGCAGGGTGACAATATACAGCTTTGACGTACTCCTTTTCCTATTTGGAACCAGTCTGTTGTTCCATGTCCAGTTCTAACTGTTGCTTCCTGACCTGCATATAGGTTTCTCAAGAGGCAGGTCAGGTGCTCTAGTATTCCCATCTCTTTCAGAATTTTTCACAGTTTATTGTGATCTGCACTTTCAAAGGCTTTGGCATAGTCAATAAAGCAGAAATAGATGTTTTTCTGGAACTCTCGTGCTTTTCCCATGATCCAGCAGATGTTGGCAGTTTGATTTCTGGTTCCTCTGCCTTTTTAAAATCCAGCTTAAACATCAGGAAGTTCACGGTTCATGTACTGTTGAAGCCTCGCCTGAAAAATTTTGAACATTACTTTGCTAGCACATGAGATGAGTGCAATTGTGCAGCAGTTTGAGCATTCTTTGGCAGTGCCTTTCTTTTGGATTGGAAAGAAAACTGACCTTTTCCAGTCCTGTGGCCACTGCTGAGTTTTCCAAATTTGTTGGTATATTGAGTGCAGCACTTTCACAGCATCATCTTTTATGATTTGAAACAATTCAACTGGAATTCCATCACCTGCATTAGCTTTGTTGACTTCACACTCCTGGATGTCTGGTTCTATTACAGTGAAATCATGCTTATCTCTAAGTATGGTGGTTTTATAACATACTTATTTCTGTAAATATGGAGTCTTTTTAACATGCACATTTTCTTTCAGTGTTAAGATCTCTTTTCATTTCTATTAAAAAATAGAAGATGCTAATGCTGATGCCATTGAAATGATTAAAAAACTAACAGCTGTATTTTTTTTCTTTCTTTCATTTGAATAATCTTTTTCTTAACACAGAAGTTTTAGCTATATCTATGAGTGGCCAGACAGAATCATTTTAAATTTTAACTATCTGCATATAAATTGACATATTTCTCAGTTTAAATACCAACAGATAACTGGTAGATAGGACCATGTATACATGACAAAACCCATCAGAATTTACATTTGTCCCATATAAACATTATCTAAATTATTATGATCACTTTCTTCCCTATCTCCATTTTGTTCAAAGAAGCAGACAAAACAATGGTTCAATCAAAACTGATAATAATCTATGATGGAATTGAAAAATAAACTAAGGATAAATAATATAACGTTTTTCCATCAGGAAACATATATATGTTTATGTTGCAAAAGTCATAATTTCAAGAAGGGAAAACTACATCTCCAACCCATCTTCATCTTTATAAATATGTATATTTGAGAATCCACCTGCAATGTGCAAGACTTTGATTTGATCCTTAGGTTGTGAAGATTCCTTGGAGAAGGGAATGACTGTTCACTCCAGTATTCTTGCTGAAGTATTACATGGACAGAAACACCTGGTAGGCTACAGTTCATGGAACTTCAAAGAGCTGGACATGACTGAGCAACTTTCACATGTTTACATCTACATCAGTTTCTTTATATTTGTTTTATAAATAAGGAAATTAACAAATCACTGACTTCTTGATATCCTTCAGATTCTTATAAAACATGTGACTTGGAAGTAGTATATTAAAGCTAGCCTTTTTCAATCAGAGTTCCACAAGGAAATCAAACTCTGCAGAAGATGATTTGGATGGCTATAGTCTCAGTTCTTTCAAAGATAGTACATAGCTAGTAACATTCTAAATGAACAGAAGTTAGTTCAAATATACAATACATACCTTAGGACATTCGAGATTACATTTTTAATAAGCAATATATGGGAAATATAATTGCCTGTCTAATCTACAATTTTATTTTAATGGCTGCACAATATTCTAGAAAAATAATTTAATTTATATAACCTCTATGCTTACAGTTGACATCTGAGCATTTTAAAAACTTTTATTTTTGCTATAAATAGCCTTGCCATGAACACTTATAGATATCTTCTCATATTCTAAATTATTTCTTTGTACTAACTTGCAAAAGATGCAATTTCCTTGAGAAAGAATTAGCAGTAAAGGATAAGTATTATCAAAACACTCTCCAAAAATAGTGCCACAATGTAAATTACCTTCATCTAGTTATCCCTGCACTAGTTGTGAAACTCTCTCCTTAGTCCACTTGAGTTCTGTTTAGTATTACTCTTTGCCAAACCTCTGAACTTCAAACTGTTGGACTTTGCTAGTCCATGGTTACGGAGGTCGTGTGTAGAGCCAAAAGCACGGCTGTGTTCCCTGGTCCCTCTTTTATCCTGCCTGGCTGGAATCCAGTTCTCTCCTAGTTTTGTAAAGGGCATTCATTGCCTTTCCCTCACATGTGTTCTGACTGCCTTTCTCTAGTTTCATTTTGTCCTTCTAACAGGAATAACGATTCTTATTCCTCCACCAAACCCATTTCAAGAAAGATACTTTACAAAGTGGAAGGGCTCCAACTTCACAGCTCCAGTCTCCCTTCACGGTTCAGAGGGACAGTCATTATTTTTACCTCCTGCTGCAGACATTTGAGAGGTTAAAAAAAAAAATCTTTGTCAAGGATGAGAAGTAGCAGGTGGTGAGGAAATAAACATTCTCCTGCCCATTGGCTGATTCACTTAAAATACAATTAGTATGTTGCCTAAGCAAACGTCTAGTTAATTTCAGTTTAGTAAGTTCTAAGACTACATATAGTTTCCTTTTTTTTTTTTCCTCCAGAAGAAACTAGGAACTAGGCAAGCGTTATCTAATTAGTCTTTTGAATGCCTTCACCTTTTCTTTTCCCTTTCTTCAAAAGGACACTGCCTGCTGTTAGGTGTTTAACTGCAAGTAACATTTTTGGACTAGATGAGAAGAAATCCAGACTCTCCTTTAACAGTGAAAGGGTTATATGTGAACCTTATTAAAAAGTCCAAGCAATATCCAGTCGTACAGCCTTCTCTCTCTCTAGCCCACTGGTTAGCTGGCATCCCAGTGAGCGTCAGAATAAGAGTCTCTATGGATCAAGCAGCCAGATGTGACTGAAGATGTGAAATGAAGAAGGCAAAATATCAAACGCCACTGTCATTGTTGTCCCATCATGCAAATAAAATGAGACGTGTTAGGTGAGAAGGCTCAGGTAGAAGTCGTTGTCTTAAATGTAGAGCTCTTAAGTGTGAGGTTCTACTTAAACATTAAGCACATGTTAGACAAATGTAGAAAACTATTCCTTCATTAAAAACAAGCAAAAGAAAACAATATTTATTGACTTCTCACTGCATTCAAGGCCAAAAGGCAAGATTATGCATGGATTAATCAAATTAATACAATACCTATAAGTCTTTATATTATTATTTTATTGATGATAAAAAGGAAAAAAAGATTTCTAGCTAAAAATTCTATGATGTCTCTAAATTTATCTGTGTATTTAGGATAGCCTTTTAAAAACTGTTTTAGCATCTTGTTAAGGAGAATTCCCTTAGACCCATAAAAATAGAGTAAGGAGTGTGACTCTAATTAGAATATGCCCGTGTGTGACTAGGGAGAGGGCAAGTCAGCTGCTAAGAGCTGAAGTCCTAAGATTGTTCTGCAAAGCTGGTCTGGAGGTTAGTAATATAAATGGTTTCTCTTATGCCGTTCTTAACATATCGCAAAGAAGCATTAAGCTAACAAGCCTCGAAAATGAGTGCCCTTAGACATGGCGGATCATTCATTAGAATGGTTCTTCTCCTCGGGGAAAATGAAAGTCTGGAGAGAGAGTGCTGGCTGACCTCGCCCAATTAACATAATACCGACGCAGGCGGAACAGCAGGCAGTGGCAGGGCTTAGCTTCAGGGATGTGTTCCGGAGCTATGGTCCAGGTCATGTCAACAAGGATCAATCTGGGTGCCATTTCAGTGGCTCTCTATTGGACACAAGAGAAAGACATACGGGGGGAGGATATGGAAAAACTATAGCCTATTTTTTTAAACGTACTTGGGAACTGCTTTTTCCCCTCAGGAAATGAGCTCTTTCTAAGCCTGTGTGCAGCTGCACTCTGAAGTTTGACAAACAGTTCAGAAAGATGGGAAAATACTATAATATCAGCACTGCTTTCCCAATGTAAATTGACACTCCTAAATGTTACAGTGCTTCAGCTTGAAGTTTAACTAGTAGATTGTCTTTAATCAAGAAACTGAAACAGGCAGTAGTAAACTGTAGAAGATTCAACCTATACTGAAAATTCATGCCATCCATTTTGTATTTTTCCTTGTATTTAATAAAAGAAAATGAAAATTTCCAAAAAGCCTATTATTAAAAATACAGACATGGTAAAATAATTAGCCTCCAATTAAAATAAATTTTTATTTTAGAAAATAAAATTTAAAAAATATAGAACTTTACTTTCATTTGGGGGTAAGCTTGTATCATGCAATCTGTCTCTAAATCTTTTAAAATAAATATTTTCTCCTTTTTATAAGAATGGTATTGCAAAGAAATCAATGATGAACTCATATTTTGAATGATTTTATGGAAGAGGGGTTGTGATTTGTACTAATATTGTTTCTATGTTTCTAGGGCTTCCAAAACCAGTATAGCATAGGCCAAGAGGCTCCCTGTTAGGGAAGTTTTCATAGTTTCAATTACATCATAAAATTCTGGTTGCAACTCTACTTTTTTCTCTCTGTTTTATACAAAAACAAACAAAAACCCCTAATCTTATCTATCCTCAATGTCAAGTCTATAAAACAGGTAATCATATTACAGATTACAAATGATAGAGAATGGTTAGCAAAATGTCTGGCACATAGTAACTGCTTAATATATTTATAAGTACAAAAACACTGTGTGACATTTAAGAAATAAATTTCATTCTTTAGAACAACAGGATCTTGTATCTCTTTGGGGAATCAAGGCATATGACTGGAAATGAAGGATGCTTTAACATCCTTGAATGACAGGCGAAGCCAGATGGAAAAAAGTAGGCAGTAATTCACCATCGCCTGAGTTAGGATAACCTTGGAAGCTTTGGCCTTGCATATAGATTTGCCCTATCTCAAAAATCTTCTTTAGCTAAAAGACGCTCTGAAGTAATAACATAACTTCATATGGTAAATGTTTTCTAGGCACCAAGCATGAAACTATGTACGTGCTGTTACTTCTATTTAATCTTTACAAAATAATAGGAAGCAATGCATACTTCAAAAGAGGATAATAAAGACTGCGGAACATTGAATAACTTGCCCAAGGTTACAGAAAGAATAAGTGATGAAGGAAAAGCTTAAGCAATCAAAAACTAGAAATCTAACTGAAAGGAAAAAAAAAAAAGAAAGAAAGAAAAGAAGACCTGCCTTGTCTCTGAGTTAGTGTGGACTGTATTTGACTCAGGCTAGATCCTCACTTCTTAGGCTTTATTACCCCTGGTCAACACAGACATTTGTGTAGCTTTGCCATGAGTAGACTACTTTCAATTGAACTACTTTACCAGACTTCCAGATTTTCTACAGTAATTTCTATATTCAAAAATGAAACAAATGTGGAACCTTATGTCATGCCAATAAAATACCTTTAAACAGTAAGTTAATAATCTGTAAATTTCTCAAACAATATAAGAAATCTATTCCTTTCTTTTCTGTTTAGCATAGATTCCATGTGCTTTAAATGTTCATGCAATCTGGTTTCCTTATTTTGTATTATTTCTACCATAAATTTGCATTTTGTTTCCATTATCTTGGGTTAATTTATATTGACTTCATTTTAATACAATCGAGTAAGTTCTGTAAATACATATCTCATTTTTTAAGTGTGGGGGAAAATGACCTCATAGGACTGAGTAAAAAGTAGTAAAGTAGATACATTGTTTCAGATTTCACACACAATTTCCAAGTCTGTATACTTGTAAGGTGAATTATTCATGCAGAATAAAACAACTGGACTCCTCATGAAACTGAACTTCCTTCTGCATCATTATACCTTTTATATAAGGGAAAAAAAAATGAGAAGCTGATACTGTCCGTATTGTGCCATGGTGTCAATCTAGTCTTTGACTTTTTTCCCATTATTTTGACAATTAATGGGGAAAAATAGCCTGTAATGGTATCATTCTTAACGTATTTTAATTCATTCAATTAATAATAAACAATGTTTCTTAGATTCTGTACTATGGATATGATTGATACTTAATTCTAATTCAGTTCTGCACACTCCACTGTTTACCTATTTTATATATGTACGTGATAGACTTAAAATCATGAATGAGGTATAGTACTTTACCCTTAAAAATAAGAAAAATGAAATTGAAAGAGTTAGCTTTCATCTATTATTATTTATAAAATGAATAAAAGAATTATAGTTATTACCTAATAACTCAAATAATTGGTTAATCAGAATAACTCACTTGCAGATTAACCAAGAACAATGGTTCACGAACAGGAATGATTTCCCACAGTGAGGCATTAGGCAATGCCTAGAGACATTTTTGACTGTCATAGCTGGAATGGGTATGGGCAAGAGGAGGGATAAGATGCTGTTGGCATCTAGTGGATAGAGGCCAGGGAAAGGTTTATTAGCCTCCTACTTACTAGCTTATTAGTATGCATATTAGCGTCCTACAATGCACCAGAGTATCTCTCATAGAAATTATCTGGCTTCAAATGCCAGTAGTACTGAGATGCAAAGCCTCCATCTAGATAAAAGGAAACTAATCCCTTCAAGAAAATATTTTACATAAATAATACATTTATACAATTTGTGCTCTTTAGTTTAGAATTAGTGTTAGTCGCTCAGTCATGTCTGACTTTTTGTGACACCATGAACTGTAGCTTCTCTGTCCATGGGATTCTCCAGGCAAGAATACGGGAGTGGTTTGCCATGCCCTCCTGCAGGGGATCTTCCTGACCCAGGGACTGATCCCCAGTCTCCTGTATTTCAGGAAGATGATTTTACTGTCTGAGTAACCAGGAAAGTACGCTCATGCGTTTATAGACCCTGAGTATCAGTATACCTGGAGAAGATTCATGCCCAGAAGCAACAGACAAAAGTACTGAATAATGAACTGGTATTTGACAAAAATAAATTTTGAAAAGAAAAACAAAGGAGATGAGCAAAAAATGAGTATGGTATTTCAAAGTTATTAAAATTGAAATGGGTCCATAGAGACCAGCACCCTAGTGTTCTCACAAAGATACTATGACACTATCTAATCATAAATACTCATTTAGGCATGCTATTACAGCATCCAACATTCTCTTCAACATTATGAGTATCTCCTTGGTCACCTTCCACATATGCATTTTCATTTTTTTCCCGACGTGTTGTTTATAGAAATATTGGTGTAGGATAGCGCTTGTCCATTTGTAAAGATAGCTATCATGCTGTGCTTTAAAATTGTGGCAATTTTATCTAAAGACTTCATTAGAGAGTTAATAAAATCAGTGTCGTGTTGCTGTCATTCTACAGCAAAGATCCCACGCTGGAAAGCATGTGCTCTTTCCCCAGATAGATTAAAACATTCATTTTGATGGTATTTCTTTGTAATTAAAGTAAAAGTTCAGACTGAGTTTCAAGTAATAATATAAAAACAGTGCAAAGAGGCAAAATCCCCAAATGTTGGTCTGATAGCAAAGGAACTAATTAAAAAACAAGAATGATTTAGTTTTTCTTACCAAAACTTCACCACAAACTTACAGTCAGTACTCTGAAATGAAATAAAAGAAATGTAACAAGAGTTGCATTGAAAGGGTTCTCTTAATTCTCACTTAAAATTCTAGTTTCATTCATTTCCTCTTCCAACATTTGTGAAAACTAATAATCAAATGGTCAGAATCTTGGTATTTATTCAAGTCTCATCTTTATCACATATCTACATATATAATAAAATGCATACATTCCCAGAGGTTTTGAAAAATTTTCTCATAAATCATTTTAATATTTTAGGTATTACCTTATAAAGAAGAAAAGAGTACCCAGTAATTTAATTTCCAAGAAATTTATGTTATGACATTTAGTAGGAAACATTTTCACTACTGTGTTAATTCTCCGTTCCTTCAGTCATTACTTATTCTGTATCTGCCACTTTTCACAATCCTGAGGGTTATGGTGGTGAACCAATAGGTAAGGTTCCTACCCTAATAAAACTCACATATTGGTGCAGAAGACAACCAATAAGAAATATATATATGTATGTATGTACATATATATATGTGTGTGAGAGCGAGAAAGAATGCAAGAGGAGTGATAAGGCTGGTTTAGGTGAGTTGGCTAGAGAGCACTGCCTAGAGGAAGCCATTTAAACAGTGATCTGAAGAGAAGTCAAGTAGTGAGCCACAAAAGCATCTGGAAGAATAATGTTTCAGACTAAGGTAACAAATTAATATGCATGTCTTAGGCTGAAAACAAGTAAGAAGGCCAGGGAGGCTTGGGTGAATTGAAGAAGGGAAAGACAGTGTTACAGTTAAAGCAATATCCAGGGTCAAAATACATAGAGTCTTAAAAGATTTATAAAAATCTATTACCAAAGGGTGAAGAAAGGATATAAGAAAACATCTTATTTTACTTATGATGAAACGACAAAAGAGTGCATTCATCATCAGAAAATGATTTGTAGACTGTTCCCTGGACACTGTGGTGACTTGGACACTATTTTAGACAGCTGGAGAAATGACATGCAAGAATACTCTGGTACCACTCAAGATATCCCCAACTATCTTGAATGAAAACATGACATCTTTTTAAAGTCTTTAAATATAAATTGAGTTACTTTATCTTTAATGTTTTAATTAATTTAATTTAATCAATGCCATGTTTGTTCAAAAAGCATATGACACAGCTACTGCTCTATGATGTATATATAATCCAAGAGGGGAAACCAATATAGCCACATAGAATAGAGGACGATGAGAGAACGTAGTCAGTCCCAATACAAGAGGAGCTTTTGTTTATGATGAATAAGGATTGGGAGACCATAAAATATATTTAATACAGAAACATTTTTGAAAGTGAAATGAGAGTATTAATAATCCTACTGGGGAAAATATTGTAAATTGTGTATATAGTACTATTTCAAGCAAATTAGGATATAAGTTAGTGATATGGCCATAATATTTCAGAAAAGAAGAGTTAAAAGTGACTCCTGATGGTTTCTTCAAGAAAACAGCAACTGTGCTTGCTTTGTGTATAGGCATGAGATTGGGCAGAAGGAAGGTGGGAATATATTCTAGTCCAGGGACATGACATTGTAAGAAACATATCGATATGAGAATCACTCTAAGATGAAGTATTGGTGATTGTGAAGAGTGGCAGATAATATTGAGTGTTATAAGAAAAAGGTTGTTGAGGCATAAGAGCAGGATAGACAAGTTTTAAATTCCATGAAAGAGTCTTGTACAAGAGACTTAAGATCTATTGGTAAGCGTGTGCCATGACTATAGAAACAAATACTCCTAAACTCCAATTTGATGTCAGTTGGGAATATTATGAAGCAAAAAATAGTATAAAAGGTACAGATATTTTAATACTGCATGATCTATATGTTGTATGATAAACTGGAACAAGAATAGCATGTATATATGTTACTGACGTGCACAGTCAAAGCACTCTTTTATGCATACATGTAAGAAGCCATGTTTTATGGGGCTTTTAGTGACTGCTAGATTGATTAGGCAAATATGGTACACATAGCAAAAATTACATACATGTACATTATATATAGGTATATATATTTACATATGTACTCATGTTAGCAGTCTAGATGATAATGAAAATGTATGAACACTTAATATACTCATGAAATTATATGAACATTTTTGTAAACATTTCCCTGAAATCCTAAGAACTAGGTGTTATTTTGATTATTTTACAGATGGATAAACAGAACTGGAAAAGTCAGATAATTAGCTGAAGACCACATAAGTGCTAGATGCAAAAGTTTAAAGCATTTTCACATTGATATGAAGTCCTTGTTTTTGTCTACAGTGTCACATTACCTTGTGCCAATGCATGTAGTTGAGCCTTATGTGGCTCAGTTCTTGCACAGAGGTCTCAACTGGATTAGGAAGTTAGGGTCTTAGTACGCATCTCATTTCACTCTACTATGACAGGGCTTCTCTGGTGGCTCAGACGGTAAAGAATCTGCCTGCAGTGCAGGAAACTGGGGTTTGATTCCTGAGTCAGAAGATCACCTGGAGAAGAGAATGGCTACTCACTCCCGTATTCCTGCCTAGAGAATTCTATGAGCAGAGGAGCCTGGTGGGCTACAATCCATGGGGTTGCAAAAAGAGTTGGACACACTAAGCAACTAACACATATGTGACAGGATTCATACTAGTATCACTGGTGACGTAGGCATTTCCTTTCACTAAGAATAAGGAATAAGTATCAGCATTTATTTTTAAAATAGTCTATCTTCCCGCTTTACCCAGTCTCTGATGATGTATCCTGATATTTTGTAATTTTCATTTAAGAAATTTGCATGCAGTCAGTTTCTTAGACAGTAAAGCATCTGCCTACAATGAGGGAGACTTGGGTTCTATCCTTGGGTCGGGAAGTTCCCCTGGAGAAGAAAATGGAAACCCACTCCAGTATTCTTGCCTGGAAAATCCTAAGGAGGAGCCCGGTAGGTTACAGTCCATGGCGTCGCAAAGAGTCGGACATGACTGAGCGACTTCACTTCACTTCAGTTTCTTTAGATGATCCTTATAAATCAGAATTCCTCATTTTTTTTTTTATCTTTAACAGTCAACTGCTAAATCAGTGGTTTCTGAGTAAATTTATCCAACTGCTTTGCATTCTTGAAATTTACAGTAAACCTTATAAACATACAGTTTTCCTATTTCTAAGACTGCAATATTGATTAATCCTGGGTCCTAAGAAAATCATAGTATTTTTATTTTAGCCATATTTTTATTTTAATTTATAGTAGTCTTGTGATTTTTAGAAAATATCATTAGACAATCATGAGAATCATTAATTAAGCAACAAACTAGGAACAGAGGCTTATGGAGACAGATACATCACAGAGCCCAGGCTTGTAGAGAATACTCAGAATATATCTAAGTAATTAATTTTCAACAAAGAAGTCTGATAAGTTTGGTTTTTAAAAAGTAAGCTCCTTTCTTATCAAGATATTATAAAACATGTAAAAGATTGAGGCAATATAGGAATCAATCAAAGAATAGCCAGTTTAGGAAATAAAAGTCTGTGAAACTTCTAGGCAAATTTAAAAGGGAATAAGAGAAACACGAAAAAATAATTGATTCAGGGGAAGCCAACATATTTTTGCCATTTGAACCATTTATTTTCATAGTATATACCAGCCACATGTCTCTGAATGTCTAACATTCATATTTAACATGAGTATTAGGCTCAGAATACTGGCCACTCAGTTGCCTTGTGCTATTGGTGATGGACAGGGAGGCCTGGCGTGCTGCGATTCATGAGGTCCCAAAGAGTCAGACTAGACTGAGCTACTGAATTGAACTGAACTGATTGACTATGCCAAGGCCTTTGATTGTGTGGATCACCATAAACTGTGGAAAATTCTCAAACAGATGGGAATACGAGACCACCTGACCTGCCTCTTGAGAAACCTATATGCAGGTCAGGAAGCAACAGATAGAACTGGACATGGAACAACAGACTGGTTCCAAATAAGAAAGAGTATATCAAGGCTGTATATTGTCACCCTGCTTATTTAATTTATATGCAGAGTACATCATTAGAAACACTGGGCTGGAAGAAACACAAACTGGAATCAAGATTGACGGGAGAAACATCAATAATGTCAGATATTCAGATGACACCACTCTTATGATAGAAAGTGAAGCAGAAATAAAAATCCTCTTGATGAAAGTGAAAGAGGAGAATGAAAAAGTTGGATTAAAGCTCAACATTCAGAAAACGAAGATCATAGCATCTGGTCACATCACCTCATGGGAAATAAATGGGGAAACAGTGGAAACAGTGTCAGACTTTATTTTGGGGGGCTCTAAAATCACTGAAGGTGGTGACTGCAGCCATGAAATTAAAAGACACTTACTCCTTGGAAGAAAAGTTATGACCAACTTAGATAGCATGTTGAAAAGCAGAGACATTACTTTGTCAACAAAGGTCCATCTAGTCAAGGCTATGGTTTTTCCAGTGGTCACGTATGGATGTTAGAGTTGGACTGTGAAGAAAGCTGTGTATCAAAGAATTGATGCTTCTGAACTGTGGTGTTGGAGAAGACTCTTGAGAGTCCCTTGGACTGCAGGGAGATCCAACCAGTCCATTCTGAAGGAGATCAGCCCTGGGATTTCTTTGGAAGGAATGATGCTAAACTGAAACTCCAGTACTTTGGCCACCTCATGCAAAGAGTTGACTCATTGGAAAAGCCTCTGATGCTGGGAGGGATTGGGGGCAGGAGGAGAAGGGAACAACAGAGAATGAGATGGCTGGATGGCATCATGGACTCGATGGACGTGAGTCTGAGTGAACTCCGGGAGTTGATGATGCACAGGGAAGCCTAGGGTGCTGCAGTTCACCAGGTCTCAAAGAGTCAGATACGACTGAGCGACTAAACTGATGCTGTGCTTAGTTGCTCAGTCGTGTCTGACTCTTGACCATCTTTTGACCACTGCCAGACTCCTCTTTCCATGGGGATTCTCCAAGCAAGAACACTGGAATGAGTTGCCATGCTTTCTTTCAGGAAATCTTTCCACCCAGGGATTGAACCCAGGTCTATTTCACAAGATGGTGGGTGCTTTACCATATGAGCTACAAAGGAAAGATATACATATATAAATTTTAAAGCCATATTTCTTCCTTCTTAATGTGTAATTTCATTGTCCCAAGCCTCTGTTGATTTGAACTGAACTCCTACTGAGGATGGAGGCTCCTGCTTGTGGCCCAGTCCCATCAAGACAGGATCAACAAAAGTATCCTTAACTTCTGTTCACAAAACAAGCTGAAAGAATTGACTGTCAAATTAAGATCTCAAAATTAAAAAATATTTCCAGCCTTATTTCTGAAAACAGTGACCCAAAAGCCACAGTAACCTCTGGTCTGCCACCCCCAAGTCTCAGGGGGCACCCCAATGCTGAGACTTTGGTTTCTAAGACCTTCTCCACCAAAGGAAAATGGATTCCTTGGAACACAAATAAATATGAAGGTGAACATCACTCAGTCATGTCTGACCCTTTGTGACCCCATGGACTATACAGTCCATGGAATTCTCTAGGCCAGAATACTTTGAGTGGGTAGCCTTTTCCTTCTCCAGGGGATCTTCCCAACCCATTGATTGAACCCAGGTCTTGTGCATTGCAGGAGGATTCTTTACCAGCTGAGCCACAAGCGAAGCCCAAGTAAATAAATATATACATATATATAATATGTAATATTAATGATCCAGAATGCCCTGTTGTGGCAGGAAGGAAGGCCACTCTCAGAAATATTAGGGAAGCAAGGCTAAGATGAGGGAACAATTAGAAGTCTCCCCCAATGCTAGTCAGCCCATAGCAATAGAGGCATCAAAGTTGTTAATGGAAATAATTATAGTTAATTTGAATAAATTCACTCAGTGAAAAGGCATGGCTACAGTGACACTTTAAAGTGAAACATGACCATAACACCTTCAAAGGAGGTTGTAGTATAAGAAAGATGACTGCTATATGACTTGTTTGGATTTTTATAGAGCTTATTAAGTTGGGATGTGTTACTTTGTGTATCTTCTTTCTTTTATTAGTGTTAACTAATTGGAGAGACATGTTTGTTTTGTATGTGCAATTACAAGGTGACTGTAATTATCTTGAAGGAGTGGGGGAGGCAGGAACTGTACCACAGAAACAGGGGTAACTCGTGGTGACTGCACAGAACCTCAGGCAGGTGAGGCTCCTTTAGGTTCACAACGTGGGGTCAGTCTCAGTTGTCCCGGGAAAGAAGGGTTCACAGAAAATATCCACAATAATTAATTAGCCAAGTGTCACTCTAAGGAGAAGAAGTGACGCTTTTGAATTCTAGAGAAGACTCTCGAGAGTCCCTTGGACAGCAAGGAGATCAAACCAGTCCATCCTAAAGGAAATCAACCCTCAATACTCATTGGAAGGGCTGATGCTGAAGCTGAAGCTCCAATACTTTGGCTACCTATTGCAAACAGCCAACTCATTAGAAAAGACCCTCATCCTGGGAAAGATTGAAGGCAGAAGGAGAAGAGGGCGACAGAGAATGAGATGATTGGATGACATCACCAACTCAATGGATATGAACTTGGGCAAACTCCAGGAGATGGTGAGGGACAGGGAGGGCTGGCATATTGCAGTCCACAGGTTTGCAAAGAGTCGGACATGACTTGGCAACTGAGCACACACACACACACAGACACACACACACACCTGCACACTCTCCAGGAAAGGCAGTCAAGCCCTCGTATCCTAGCCAAAGACCAAGGTCAAATATCCGGGTACAGTGACCTCAGTTAGTTTTGGAAGATTATCACAAACATGAGAGGGTATCCAGATTTCCTCAGCAAAGCCCTGGAGAGAAATCACAAGTATGGCAAAACCCCTAAGAAGAAATAAAAGCCAGGATGGAAATGATGCTCGCGGTCTTGACATTTTACAAGACTTTTAAGTATAATTGTTCTAACAGTGTTCTTGGATGCCGCCATAAAAAATTGTGTAATTGCACTTTAAATCGACAGAGGGTTACTTACTCAAGTTTGTAATCACATTTGATACTCAAGAAAAATTGGATTTTTAAATTTTATTTGTGAGATAGAAGAGCTTTCAGGTCTGCCTAGATCCGGGGAATGAGACGTCTTGATAGCAACAACTGCATCAATAAATGGAGTGGGTGGTTTATAGGCTGCCTCTCTGATTGTCCTGGTGGCACTTGACAGCTGACCATGAATTATCCGTGCCCTTGGCATCCTGCCCCTTGGACTGGTCATCTTCTGATGGACTTTTCTTTCTCAACCTACCCCTGCCACACACTGTAGCCCCCGGGGCCCTTTTCTAGCCCCTTCTCCCTTTGCCTTGCACATTGCCCAGGTGTCTCGTACAGCTGTGGCCTGACCTCCGTCTCACCCTGGCCTCCTTCCAAAGCTGAAACTTTGTTCAGACTGCAAAGGAGTTGTAGGTACTCAGAGCAAGCACTTGCGCAACCCCGTGAAACGGCAGCATCAACCCTCTTGGGCCCTGGTCTCCCACTCCCTTAACTAACCAACCACCCAGTCTTGCTGAACTCACCTTCTCACTCTTTCAAACCCGCCTTCTCCTTTCTGTCCCCCTACAACAGCCCTCAGACAGCTGTCAGTCCGTCCCTCGGTACTCTCTGAGCCCTCACAGTGTGTAGATCCTAGAAACACAAGGTGGACCAGGTCCTGCCGTTTGGAGCCTATGCCAGCCCTTCTCAAGCTTCACGGAGCACACAGTTCCAGGGGACTGGTTAAGACGCACATTTTGGTGCTACTGGTCTGAGCTGGGACCTGTGACTGTGCATTTCTAAGAGGCTTCCAGGCACTGCTGCCGCTGCTAGTGATTCCAGACCTATCCTTTGACTAACAAGGTCCTGGGTTACACAGGGGATTTGAGTCTTGCCAAAGAGTGTGGGCAGAGGGCCGTGAAGGGCCCAGGGTGAGGAGTTATTCTGACCCAGGTAATGTTTCCAGGGCAGATGCAGTCATCTGGGTTCTTTCATCAAATCATCTTCCCTAGGACAGGGTTCTTCTATTCCTGGCTGGATAGGGGAATTTCCCACGATGCTTAGTGAGCCTCTTGCCGCCTGAGCTTGATAACTAAGATGTGCGAGGCTTTTACCCCATTTCCGGAGGGGAAAAAACACTGCGGCCCTCAACCCCTTTCCCTCTCATGGCATCCACTCCAACCTCTGAAAGGGCCTTGGCCTGACCAGCCCTGTGCACCTTGCCCACCAGCAGCTCCCGAATGGTCTCCTGCTTCTAAGACGGCCAATTTAATTTTTCTTCTGAGCTTCCCAAAGCTCCCAGGGCTGAGGATGAATCCCAGCCCATTTACACTGCCCTCCAAACACCACCCTCCTGGGCTTCCCCACTGCCTTCCCACCCAGGGTTCCCAGGTCGGCTCCACTAAGACAGTAGTGCCTCCTGCTTCTCTGCTGTCCTGCTGGTCGCCACCCCATGAGTGTCCCTCCCTACTCCTTGACTGACCCTCTAACTTCTTAGGATTTTACAGTGTTTACATTCATTTAATTTCTATACAAGTTTAGGAAGAGCATGTTATGTTGTCCATTTTATAGACAACAAATCTGAGGCTCGGAGAGGCTTGGTCACTTACCTCTGGTCACACAGCCAGGAAGGCATTGAGTGGGGATTAGAGCTAAGCCTTTTGACCTATCCTTCTGTTGGACCACCAGAGTTTTTGTTTTTGAGCATTTTCTTGTGAGCCATACTTTGTGTGTGTGTGTGTGTGTGTGTGTATTCCCGCCTGGAAAATCCCATGGACAGAGGACCCTCGCAGGCTACAGTCCATAGAGTTGCAAAGAGTTGGACACGACTGAGTAAGTTAGCACACATGTATGTTCATTTGCTCAGTCGTGTCCGACTCTTTGCGACCCTGTGAACTGTAACCCACGAGGGTCCTCTGTCCATGGGATTCTCCAGGCAAGAAAATGAGTGGGTTGTCATACCTTCCTCCAGGGGATCTTCCCAACCCAGGGATGGAACCAGTGTCTCCTGCATTGCAGGATTCTTTACCACTCAGCCGCTGGGGAAGCCCGTGAGCCCTGCTTTGAGGAGGGTTATACAAGGTGTGATGTGAGCCCCCAAGAGGCTCATCCACCTGGTACGAGCTTGAGCTGACTGATGTCAGCATCTCTTCCCAGCTCAAGTTCAGTGATATCACATTGGTAGCGTGAAATTGGCTAAGCTGGGAATATTTACACCACGGAAATTGGCAAACACTGCAAACCAGGACTCCCCGCAGAGCAAGTGGTTAACATGTGGCTGCAGCTCACCCAGGTCTGGGAGATGGAGACAGCCTCCCGGAGGAGACGACTTCCGAGCTGACCCTGGCAGAATGAGTGGGGGAAGGGGTGGGCAAATGTTACATTCACCTGGAACATTCGACCTGCCTGCTGCCTACAGCTCACTCAAAAGTGAGCAAGAACCCTTGGTCTATCCTAGAAAGGAAGTAAGTGGTTTCAGAGGAGGAGAATGTTGGGAGTGCAGAAGGGATTCTGGTGGGAGGACCGAGCAGGCGAGTGTCACCTGACCTTGTGTCGCCAGCTGGGAGAAACAGTTTATCCTGCATATACTTGGAGGCCACTGGCTGTGCGCAGGCAGGAGAGGCACCCAGTGAGCATTTTTGGGGGAAGATCTCCCCCGAAAATCTCCCCTCTCCGAAGGGAGCAGTGAACAGCAGCAGAGGATGTCTGAGAGGGGTCGATGAGATGTCTGAGACGACCCACTGAACAGGTGTTGAGGACTCTGAGAGCTGCCTGGGGGTGGCTGCGGGTGAACCAGCCGCTGCAAACTCCATGAAACCCAGTGGCTCGCAGGTACTGTGGGGATGGGGAGAGACGAGCATCCAAAAGGAAGCTGAGATTTGTGCCGGCCACTTGAGACAGGAAACCGGAGCTGTGGATTAGTTTGGGGGAGAAAGATGGTGAATTCAAGTTAATGTGTGTGTGAGGTGTGTTTGAGGCACCGGTGCCATCCAGGTGGGGGGCAAAGGCAGAGGGACCTTGGTGCCACAGCCCCAAGCGTGGGTCTGGGCTGTCGGAGGCCACTGGCTTGGGTGATGGACGCCTTGGCAAGCCCTGAGGGGCATTAGCTTCAAGGTCCGTCAGGAGAGTTGCCAGATGTTGCCATCAGGGTGGTAATGTGCTGTGTGTGTGTGTGTTTCTGTTAGAAATAATGAGAACTTCCAGTTTGGGGGTCAAGCATGTAAAGAACTTCAAAGTCATCATTCCCATTCTCACAACAAGAAAAAAATGTCTGAACAAGCTGAAAGTCAGTAGCTCTTCTCAGATCCGTCAGAGAACTGAGGTCGTAGGGCAAAGCAGCGGCCTGGAAACCGGAGGGAGAGGCGGGAGCCGAGGACCACAGCTGCTCCTGGGCAGAAGCCCCGCGCCGGAGCCGGGAGCTGCAGGCGGCTGGGCGTGGCCGACCGGGAGTTAGACCCAGAGGCACGCGCACGGTGCTAGGGCAGGGAGAGAGGAAGCCAGCCATTCTGAAACACACTCTGAAATACACGGGCCATGTTGAAATGCACTCCGTCTGTAGTGTGGGGAAAGTAAGAATGGCCCAACTACCCCCTCAAGGTTGCCAGCCGAACCGACAAAAACAGTCACAGCGGCAAAGCGGACGAGCGGGAGCCCTCACAGCTAAGAGGCCCAGAGAAGGGATGAGATCCAAGTGCTCTACGCACTCAGTTAAAGAAGGAACAGCAACTGTGGACAAGTAACCCAGTAATTCTTCCTGAAGAACCCCCATGGACAGGGGAGCCTGGCGGGCTAGAGACCTTGGGATCGCAGAGTCGACACGACTGAGCAATAAGCACGGCGAAATTGCACGGGACGACTGCAGGGAGACGAGAGACGCTGTACTGACAATAGGGTCTGCTTGCACAGATTTCTCTAAACTCCCTGCCTCTGGTGATAGGAAGGCTTTCTCTTCCTGGAACAGAGAGGGCACTTTCACTTGGAAACTTTGCCTCCAGTTTTCAGAAAGAAAAGGAAAGTCAGAATGTGCCCTTATTCAAATGATGTTTCTCAAGTGCTTTGAAGTCAAAATAGCATGTCAGGCAAGTCTGGTGGTGAGGTGGGGGTGCGGGGGTGGGGGGGATGTCCTGAGCCCCTCCAGTAACAAAGGCAGCCTCTGGTGGGGAGCCAGAGCCTTATCCCACCTAGGAAAGGGAAATTATTCAATTCCACTCACTCTAACCTTCTGGTCTTACAAAAGGGAAGCAAAACAGGCTATGAAACTCTTCTGAAGGTCACAGCCCAGGGACCCTGGCCTACCAAAAACAAAATCAACAACCATAGAGATTCAAATAAAAGTTTATGTTATGTCCAAGTTGCGAAATCTCCTAATGAGCACCAGGGAGTCCATATCCGATGCAAAAGCAAGAGAGTTTTTATTACCAAACTCGAGCTGGGGCTCCGACGATACCGACACCGACGCAGCGGCTATAGGGAGGAGCCCTGAACTCTGGGTTACATTGCTTATATAGGGTATTCTCGTGCCAGAAATTTGAAAAACGGGAGTTTCCGGGTTGAGAGATGTCCATGGACAGGGGAGCCTGGCGGGCTAGAGACCTTGGGATCGCAGAGTCGACACGACTGAGCAATAAGCACGGCGAAATTGCACGGGACGACTGCAGGGAGACGAGAGACGCTGTACTGACAATAGGGTCTGCTTGCACAGATTTCTCTAAACTCCCTGCCTCTGGTGATAGGAAGGCTTTCTCTTCCTGGAACAGAGAGGGCACTTTCACTTGGAAACTTTGCCTCCAGTTTTCAGAAAGAAAAGGAAAGTCAGAATGTGCCCTTATTCAAATGATGTTTCTCAAGTGCTTTGAAGTCAAAATAGCATGTCAGGCAAGTCTGGTGGTGAGGTGGGGGTGCGGGGGTGGGGAGGATGTCCTGAGCCCCTCCAGTAACAAAGGCAGCCTCTGGTGGGGAGCCAGAGCCTTATCCCACCTAGGAAAGGGAAATTATTCAATTCCACTCACTCTAACCTTCTGGTCTTACAAAAGGGAAGCAAAACAGGCTATGAAACTCTTCTGAAGGTCACAGCCCAGGGACCCTGGCCTACCAAAAACAAAATCAACAACCATAGAGATTCAAATAAAAGTTTATGTTATGTCCAAGTTGCGAAATCTCCTAATGAGCACCAGGGAGTCCATATCCGATGCAAAAGCAAGAGAGTTTTTATTACCAAACTCGAGCTGGGGCTCCGACGATACCGACACCGACGCAGCGGCTATAGGGAGGAGCCCTGAACTCTGGGTTACATTGCTTATATAGGGTATTCTCGTGCCAGAAATTTGAAAAACGGGAGTTTCCGGGTTGAGAGATGTCTAATTGGTTACCTTCTGTGGAAGGGTTAGGTGTTGGGTTCTGATTGGTTCCCATTTCCTGGGCTGGCCACGGGTTCTGATTGGTCCGCGGATAGTGGGGTGGGGTTAAGGGATTTCTAAAGGCCCTTGGATTTCCAAAGGCCCTTTTCCTGGAACCTTACAAAGTGGAATAGCTTAGATTCTTCACTTATAGAAAGTTTCTCCTTCCTAACCTTCCCAAACAGGAAGCACTAGGCCCAGAGGGTATCACTGGTGAATTCTACCAATCATTTGGAGAAGAAATGGCGCCAGTTCTTTCCAGTCTCACTTTCAGGTGGACACAGGTGTAGACCTACATCACTCGCTTCCACTTCATCTTGGGCAGGAGCGTGTCTGACCCTATGGGGTCAAACTAGGATCACTGTATTAGTAGAAGGGTGGTGGCATTTTTCTTCCATCTAATGGCTTCGTGCATATCTTGTGGTTTTGCCATTAAGTAAGCCTACTTCACTGAACAGTGTTCCAATAACTTTCTTGAGCAATCATTAACTTACAGTGGTTCCCAAAACGTTTCCTAGGTTTCCTTCTCTATCTATAGTCCTCTGCTGGGACTGCTACAACTATCTGTATAACTATCCTACTCTATTCCTATCAGTATCACTTCACGCCAGTCAGAATAGCCGTCATCAAAAAGTCTACAATTAATAAATGCGAGAGAGGGTGTGGAGAAAAATGAACCCTCTTACTCTGTTGGTAGGAGTGTAAATTGATACAGCTGCTATGGAAAGATAAGTTAGGAGTTTGGGATTAACAGCTACACATCACTATATATATAATAAATAAACAGCAAGGATTTACTGTATAGCATAGAGAACTATATTCAATATCTTACAATAACCTGTAATGGAAAAGAATTTGAAAAATGTATATTCACCATGATCAAGTGAGATTTATTTCATGTAAGCAAGACTGGTTGCATTCAAAAATCAATTGTTACAATATATCACGTGCTAACTCATGTCTGATTCTTTGTGACTCCATGCACCGTAGCCCACCAGGCTCCTTTGTGCCTAGGACTTCCCAAGCAGGAGTACCGGAGTGGGTTGCCATTTCCTTCTCCAGGAGATCTTCCTGACCCAGGGACTGAATCCATGTCTCTCGTGTCTCCTGCACTGGCAGGCAGATTCTTTACTGCTCAGGACATCAGGAGAGTATAATCACATCAACAAGCTAAAAAGAATCACACAGTCACATCAGATGCAGTCCCATCCTAATGCTTTAGAGAAGCATTCGGCAAAATCCAGCACCCACCAGCATCATAGGAATGTTCTCTTTCCCGTTGTTGGCTGCTCTGTGAGATTGTTTCAGTTCTACCAGACGTTTAGCAATGAAAGTATATAGTTCTAACCACTGGGCCACCACGGAATTTCCAGGAACTGAGTCATCTTGATAAACACCATCTAATGACAGCTAAACTCTCGGAAAACTCACAGCTGCTCTGAAAAATAAAGTCTGTTGGTTTAAAAATCTTGGTTTTTTTTTTAAGCCAAAAATATATATGTGATGATTTATTGGGGTGGGTCAGACTTGCACATGGTATAAAATGCAAAAGAAGTGGAGAGAAAAAGTGAGTCTCCTTCCTGCCCCTATTCCCCATTTCACTCTCCAGTGGCAGCTCTTCTTAGCGCGTGTGCACACCCACACACACCCACACACACCCAGATGCACTGTTCTGCATTTTGCCTTTTCCCTTTAACAATACATCTTGGAGGTTTTTCTATGGCACAACGAACAACCAGGTTCCCAGCCAGGTTTGCTGAGAGATTTGAGATTTGGGGATGCGAACGTGAGGTGGAGGCTACTTTCTCAGTGGTCCCCATGATGGGAAGTAGCCAGTACTTTCTAGGTGCCCAGGAGAGAAGCTAATTCATGTTCACAGTGCTAGAGACTGGTGAGGCTCACAGGAGGCACACTCCCTCCTGTGTGCCTGCTTCCTGGCATGGCTGTGTTACGGTTATTTAAATTATGCTGGACACCCCTTTTATTTTTTTTTCCTTTTTTTAAAGCCCTGAGAGAGTGGCCGTTACAAACTGAGCTGTAATTACAATATTTGCGCATATTAAGCGAGACTGAGTTCAGATCCTACCTCTGCTCTGTACTGGCTGTGATCTTAGGCATGTTCTATAACTTCTCTGTGCTTTGATTTCTTTCTTTCATTCTTTCTAGTTTGTTAACATAAACAAGTCCTGTCCTTTAATATGTGTAGAGCAACGCTTCATCCCATATCCCAGAGGTTCTGACATAGGATTTTATTGTTTTTGTCCTAAATATTCTGCAGCTTGAATTTTGATTTCCTTTTTTACCCCATCCATCCATCCATCCGTCCATCATCTGCTTAGTCATGTCCAACTCTTAAGCGACCTCATGGACTGCAGGCTGTCAGGCTCCTATGTCCTTAGGATTCTCCAGGCAAGAATAGTGGAATGAGTTGCATTTCCCTCTCCAGGGGATCTCCCCAACCCAGAGATCAAACCTGGGTTCCTGCATTGCAGGAGGATTCTCTACTGCTGAGTCATCGGAGAAGGCCTTGCTTCCCTCAATTATTGTTTAAACTTTTCTGAAAGGACCTTTGAAGGATGCGTTTTACTGTCCCCCAAGGCAATGGAAATAAAACAAAAAATAAACAAATGGGATCTAAGTAAACTTACAAGCTTTTGATCAGCAAAGGAAACCATAAAAAAGGAAAGAAATGGGAGAAAACATTTGCAAATGATGTGACTCAGTTCAGTTTGGTTCAGTTGCTCAGTCATGTCTGACTTTTTGACCCCATGAATCGCAGCACCCCAGGCCTCCCTGTCCATCACCAACTCCTGGAGTTCACTCAAACTCATGTCCATCGAGTCCGTGATGCCATCCAGCCATTTCATCCTCTGTCGTCCCCTTCTCCTCCTGCCCCGAATCCCTCCCAGCATCAGGTCTTTTCCAATGATGTGACTAATAAGAGTTTAATCTCCAAAATACACAGTCCACTCATACAACTCAACAGTAACAACAAAAGAAATCAACGAACTCAATCGAAAAGTGGGTAGAAGACTTTAAAAGACATTTCTCTAAAGAAGACACATGAAAAGATGCTCAATATCACTAATTATTGGAGAAATGCAAATGACAGCCACAGTGAGATGCCAGCTCCCACTGGCCAGAGTGGCCATCATTGTATGGCTGAGCCCCTTTGCTGTTCACCTGGAACTATCACAACATTGTCAATCGACTGTGTCCCAATACAGAATAAAAAGTTAAAAATGAAAACGAATGGCCATCACTGAGAAGTCTACATATAACAAATGTTGGAGAGGGTGTGGAAAAGAGGAAACGCTCCTATACTCTTGGTGGGAATGTGAGTTGTTGCAGCCACTATGGAAAATAGTATGGAGGTTCCACAGAAAACTAAAACTGGAATTGTCATATGATCCAGCGATCCCACCCCTGGGCATATACTGGGACACGTATACATTATACAGAATTAAAGCTATAATCCAAAAAGATACACACACCTCTAGGTTCACCGCAGGACTATTCACAACAGCCAAGACATGTGAGCAGCCTAAATGTCCATCAATAGGTGAACGGACAAAAAAGATGTGGCACATACACACAGTGGAACACTGAGTCATCCAAACAAAAAAAAAGACGAAATAATGCCATTTGCACAAACAGGTATGCCACTGGAGATTATCATACTAACTGAACTAAGTCAGAAAGAGAAAGACAAATACTGTACGACATCACTTATAGATAGAATCTAAAACGTGGCACAAATGAACGTGCCTACAAAACAGAAAGACCCACACTCATAGAGATCAGGCAGAAGGAGAAGGGGGTGGCAGAGGGTGAGGTGGTAAGATAGCATCACCGACTCCACCGGCTTGAATTTAAGCCACTCCAGGAGGTAGTGGAGGGCAGAGGAGCCTCGCATGCTGAAGTCCAAGGAGTCGCAGAGTCAGACACAACTTAGTGACCGAATGACAACAACAACATAGAGATCAGATGTGTGGTTGCCAAGGGGAAGCGGGGAGGGAGAGGGATGGGCCTGGAGTCTGGGACTGGGGGATGCAGACTGTCACATTTAGAATGGATAAACAGCAAGGTCCCACTACACAGCCCAGGGGTATGTCATCATGGAAAAAATGTTTAAGAAGCATCTATACATGTGTATAACTGAGCCAGTTTGCTGTACAGCAGAGACTGGCCCAATATTGTAAATCAACTATACTTCAGTAAAGCACATACACACACACACGAGAAGAGACCACGGAAATGCTTCAGAATATGTGTCCACGGCCTTTACACTTTAAATCACTCAGGCTGGCTCTAATATTCTTGGATCCTGCTTTCTTTCCTGGAGGACAGTGTTAGCTCAGTCCAGCACCAGATGTTGCTTTGGAGAATTCTGAGGTCATTCTTATAGTTGACATTAGCCTTTTGCTAGGATGTTCAAAGAATTCATTTATTAAAGTTCAGTAACCTACCTAGATAGCATATTGAAAAGCAGAGACACTACTTTGCTAACAAGGTCCATCTAGTCAAAGCTATGGTTTTTCCAGTGGTCATGTATGGATGTGAGAGTTGGACTGTGAAGAAGGCTGAGCGCCAAAGAACTGATGCTTTTGAACTGTGGTGTTGGAGAAGGCTCTTGAGAGTCCCTTGGACTGCAAGGAGATCCAACCAGTCCACCCTAAAGGAAATCAACCCTGAATGTTCATTGGAAGGACTGATGCTAAAGCTGAAACTCCAGTACTTTGGCCACCTCATGCGAAGAGTTGACTCCTTGGAAAAGACTCTGATGCTGGGAGGGATTGGGGGCAGGAGGAGAAGGGGACGACAGAGGATGAGATGGCTGGATGGCATCACGGACTCGATGGATGTGAGTCTGAGTGAACTCCGGGAGTTGGTGATGGACAGGGAGGCCTGGCGTGCTGCAATTCATGGGGTCGAAAAGAGTCGGACACGACTGAGCGACTGAACTGAATTGAAATGAACTTTAGTAAGATGAGAATTCTGCATCAGTTTTTCCTGGGACACAATTTACTCTTTATTTTTTGTGTGTGCGTGTGTGCCCTTTCTCTTGTGAAATTTAATTTTCATTTTTTAAGTTACATGTTATATACATAAGTTACATGTATACATAGCTTAAAGGAAATTAGTCCTATAAGACTTATAATTTAAAACACCAGTCTTCAGTAGTCACTCCCCAGAAGCAGACATTTTCACCTGTTTCCTTTGATATTTATCTCTGTGGCTCTGCGGTAAATACTGCAGCCAGCTCACCCAACTCTCATTTCTAACTCTTTTTTCTTCCACAGTACTCCAGCCAGGGCGGGCAAGTGGCCAGTAGACACAGGGAGAAGTCTGCCATGACGTTCCTGAAAAGATGGTTTCTTTCCTGATACAGATGTTGCCTCTTTCTTTCTTCCTGCTGGAATATGGATGTGGTGGTTGGAGCTGCACCTGTCATTTTGTAACTTGAGGTATCAAGCATAAAGGACAAGGAGAATCTCAATGTTAGCTGTCACAGCATCCGGCCTCTAATCCTAGCAGCTGCATACATCCATAATTCTTGTTATATGAAGCAGAGAAAGGAAGAGAAACAGTTTTAGCTTTTGAAATTAGCATTTATGATTTTGTTGTTATTTTTTTTTAAAGGCAAACGTCTTTCTAACTGATACATCCCTCATAACTTAGAATTATAAATGTATACTGCCATTTCTTAATTTTTAAGTTGCAGATAACTTTTGGAAGCTGAGGATTTAGCTCTCTTCCTTCCTTCTCCCCAATATCCAGTCTCCTTTCCCCTGCCTACCAACCTCTGTTCTGCTTATCAGAGGTTCTGCACCTTGTATCTTACATGCAGAATTCTGCAAATATCTGGGGGAGATAGGGGATGTTGGGCTCAGTTCTCTGTCCTTCCCTTCTCTCTGAGATCCTAGCTCTTCTGGCTCTAAGTTTTGCTCACCAGCCTCACAAGATGGTCAGAAGCTTTGCTGTCTTCTCGGTAGCTCCCTGCTGAGGCTGTCTGTTCTAGCTGTCCCAATTCCGGGCTTCTTGCCAGACTCCCAGATGAGCAGACAGCCAGAGGGCAAAGCTCTCCAAGGCGGTTCCCCTCCACCTAAGAGCATGTAGGATCTTCTCTCCCTGGCCAGGGACTGAACCTGAGCCCCCTGCACTGGAAGACAAAGTCTTAACCCCTGGACTGCCAGGGAAGTCCCCTTTAAACTCGATTTCTTCCAAACCTTTTAATGCCTTCAAACACATTGCTTTTGTGGTTTCATTTGTTTGACTGGGTATTACATTCGGCTATTCCAGATCACAGATCTTGGTAAACTTCTGCTCTGTAACCTTCTCTATCAGAGCTAGAGAGAGAAATCCCCACTCCTTGTCAAGTAGGCCTCCAGCCACCGTCCCCTAAGTTTTTTCTGAGGTGTCCACCTCTCTGGATTCTACAGCTTCCGGACCTGGCCACATCCGCTTGCGTTCATCTTCTCTGGGTCTGTTTGATGAGTTTCTCTCATCTATCTGCCATTCAGCTTCCAAAGTGTTATCACCATCTCTTTCCTATTTTCCCTTCTGTCCTTAAGAATTTACGCCTCTAAAAACATCTGTTTTCTGTCATTTTGGTTGAGATTTGTAAGAAGGTAGAGGTGGTTCTTTAACATAAGATCTCAACCTCGCTGCCAGGCTGTGTAGGAAGAATTACCATCTTACAGATAAAGAAATTGAACCTCAAAGAAATTGCTGGACGTGTTGAGGTCAGTGTACCAGATTAGTTCAGTTCATTTCAGTCGCTCAGTCGTGTCCAACTCTTTGTGACCCCATGAATCGCAGCACGCCAGGCCTCCCTGTCCATCATCATCTCCCGGAGTTCACTCAGACTCAAGTCCATCTATGATGCCATCCAGCCATCTCATCCTCTGTCGTCCCCTTCTCCTCCTGCCCCCAATCCCTCCCAGCATCAGGGTCTTTTCCAATGAGTCAACTCTTTGCATGAGGTGGCCAAAGTACTGGAGTTTCAGCTTTAGCATAGGTCCTTCCAAAGAACACCCAG
>SJYC01094726.1:0-14419 GCA_006408675.1 Madoqua kirkii
AATATTGGAGTTTCAGCTTCATCATCAGTCTTTTAAATGAATATTCAGAACTGATTTCTTTAGAATGGACTGGTTGGATCTCCTTGCAGTCCAAGAGACCCTCAAGAGTCTTTTCCAACATCACAGGTCTAAAGCATAATACTTCCATGCTCAGCTTTCTTTATATTCCAAATTTCACATCCATATGTGACTACTGGGAAAACCATAGCTTTGACTAGACAGACCTTTGTTGGCAAAGTAATGTGTCTGTTTTTTAAATATGCTGTCTAGATTGGTCATAACTTTTCTTCCATGGACCAATCGTCTTTTAATTTCATGGCAGCAGTTATATTCTGCAGTGATTTTGGAGCCCCTCAGAATAAAAAGTCTGTCATTTTTTCCATTGTTTCCCTATCTATTTGCCATGAAGTAATGGGACCAGATGCCATGATGTTAGTTTTCCGAGTGCTGAGTTTTAAGCCAACTATTTCACTCTCCTCTTTCCAATTCATCAAGAGGCTCTTTAGCCTTCGTTGCTTTCTACCATAAGGGTGGTGTCATCTGCATATCTGAGATTATTGATATTTCTCCTGCCATCTTGATTCCAGCTTGTGCTTCATCCAGCCTGGCATTTCACATATTTTACTTGCAAAGAAGTTAAACAAGCAGTGGGACAATATATAGCCTTGATGTACTCCTTTCCTGATTTGGAAACATTCTGTTTTTCTGTGTCCAATTCTAACTGTTGCTTCTTGACCTGCATTCAGATTTCTCAAGAGGCAGGTCAGGTGATCTGGTATTCCCATCTCTGAAGAATTTTCCACAGTTTGCTGTGACCCACACAGTCAAAGGTTTTGGAATAGTCAATAAAGCAGAAATAGATGTTTTCCTGGAACTTTCCTGCTTTTTTAATGATTCAGTGGATATTGGCAATTTGATCTCTGAAACTTAGGGATTATGGAAGAAACTTATGGAATTGAAACCCAGGTTGACCCAAAGTGTGACATGTAGTCAGAAAGAAGTTAATCAATTTATGTTCAAGCACTACAGGTACAAAAAAAGGTAAATTTTATTTTCTCATTGCTAGTAACCACAATGACATGAGGGATATAGAGAAATAAATATCACTAAAATGCAATCAGATAGGCACTAAAAAATGGTTTGGACTATGTACTCTGAAAAGAAAGAATAAATTAAGAATAATTCTTCTGAAGATGGGGAGTTGATACTTGAGTATGATTTTGAAAGCTGAACGAAAGTTTATTAAATAGAGGAAAAGATTAAAAGAATTATAGAAGGGTAGAAGCAGGTGGCTGTAAAGTGGCCTGGTTAGTTTGGGAAGTGGAGACAAGTACTGTGTGACTACAGCGTGAGATTTGTGAGCAATTACTAAATATAACATTAAACAGAGTGATAAGGTCCAGACTGTGAAGGGTTTTGAATGCAGTGCCATGAGGTTCAGTTTTATTTTAAATACATCATTCTGTAATGAGAATTGTTAAACAGGGAATTGACTCTTTAAAAACTGTTATTTTTGTTGCTCTTTTTGCTTTATTTGCTTGTTTACATTCAGGACAACAATGCTAGTAGTAGTAGAAAAGACAAACTAACAGATTCAAATGTTGATCTGGGGTCTTGAATAACTTTTTGGAGAAAGAAATGGATATCCAGTATACTCCAACTCTATTCTTCCATTGAATGAAAGTCAAATTAATATGGTAGGGGAAAAATGCAGTTTTGTTTTTGACAGAGTGAGGAGTTAAAACAGCTATAACAAAATATGTTTGCTTATTATATTCACTTGGGGGTTTTAAGAATAAGTTACAAAGACATCAGAAAGACAGACTAAAGGAGAATTAGGAGTAGAATTGGGCTAGATAAGAGAGTTTACTGAATTTCAATGACGATGGTTTTGATCAATAAGATAATTGGAATAACTGTACACAAATAACTGTAGTACAAGAGAGAACATAATTAGTAACATAAGAAATAAAACCATGGTAACTGAGAATTACAAGACAGGATTTCTTGCTGGAGGATTTACACAAGTTTTCTGGGTGTTGTTTCACTGGGAAGGGGAGTGTTTTTAAGTGTCCTTTCTCTTCCTCCTCCTCATCTCCCTCTTTCTCTTCCATCTTTTCTTTTCTCTTCTTCTCCTTTTTCTTCCTCCTCTTCTTCTCCTTCTTCTTTTGATGAGACAAAATTTGAAATGAAGTTTATTGATAAACTAAATTTTAGATAAGGACGAGCAGCATGTAAAAAGGATCACCATCAGTTGAGGAATGAATTATATTCTGAAGATAGAAAGCATTTCTGTTGTATAAAATATTGGATTCATGAAGGGGAAGAGGGAAAGTAAATTTGGAAACATAACTTAGGACTAGAACATTGAAGTCTGTGAGTGGAAAACTACAAAAAGTAGACAATAAATAAAAAGGAGCGACCCACAGCACGCTTTTCAGCAGTTGCAGTAAACTCTAAAGCAGTAATTGCACTTCTTCCTAGTTCAATCTTCCTCATTTACAGAAGGTGTTCTATTTCGTCTTGGCATCGTCAATGTTTACATCAATGATACTTTCAGAGTCCTGACCTCTCAGTGTCTTGACCTGCTTGCTTCCCATGAACTTGTACTCCATCCTATCTTAGCTATTACAAAGGTAATAACTTGAATTTTGTGATTACCATTATGCCTTCATCAAAATCTCAATTTTAAGTAAATAGGTATTCACCCATGGCTTCCTTTCTGTCCAAATTATTCTGTTTATCTCTTTTCACTCAAACACGTTTTCAATCCGTCAGGCTCCCCAAGCTTTAATCAATCAACTGTTTTACTGTCTGTTGCACCTTCATGGCCTCAAGTACCTTCCTTTTCTAGCTTAGATTGCAGTCACCCTTTAACACATTTTCCTTATACACTCTTTTAAAAAATAATAATAATTTATTTAATTCGAGGCTAACTACTTTACAATATTGTGGTTGTATATGCCACACATTGACCTGAATCAGCCATAGGTATACATGTGTCCTCCATCCTGAACCCTGCTCCCACAATCCTCCCCATCCCATCCCTCAGGGTCATCCCAATGCACTGTTTTTTGAGTATCCTGTTTCATGCATCGAACTTGGACTGGTCATCTATTTCACATATGGTGATATACATGCTTCAGTGCTATTCTCTCAAATCATCCCACCCTCACCTTCTCTCACAGAGTCAAAAAGTCTGTTCTTTATATCTGTCTCTCGTTTGCTGTCTTGCATATAGAGTCATCACTACCATCTTTCTAAATTTCATATATATGTGTTAATATACTGTATGGATATTTTTCTTTCTGACTTACTTCACTCTGTATAATAGGCTCTAGTTTCATCCACCTCATTAGAACTGATTCAAATGCATGCTTTTTAATAGCTGAGTAATATTCCATTGTGTCAATGTACCACAGCTTTCTTATACATTCATCTACTGATGGACATCTAGGTTGACTCCATTTCCTAACTGTTGCAAACAGTGCTGTGATGAACATTGGGGTACATGTATCTCTTTCAATTCTGGTTTCCTCAGTATGTATGCCCAGTATTGCTGGGTCATATGGCAGTTCTACTTCCAGTTTTTGTAAGGAATCTCCACAGTGTTCTCCACAGTGGCTGTGGAGATAAATAAATAAGCATTTATTGTTTGCAGACTTTTTGATAGCAGCCATTCTGGCTGCCATGAGATGGTATCTCATTGTGGTCTTGTTTTGCATTTTTCTGATAATGAGTGATGATGACCACCTTTTCATGTGCTTGGTAGCCATCTTTGGAGAAATGTCTGTTTAGTTCTTTGACCATTTATTTACCAATTGGGTCATTTATTTTTCTGGTATTGAGCTGCATGAGTTGCTTGTATATTTTTGAGATTAATTCTTTGTCAGTTGCCTAATTTGCTATTATCTTCTCCCATTTATTTATTGTTTGCAGACTTTTTGATAGCAGCCATTCTGGCTGCCATGAGATGGTATCTCATTGTGGTCTTGTTTTGCATTTTTCTGATAATGAGTGATGATGACCACCTTTTCATGTGCTTGGTAGCCATCTTTGGAGAAATGTCTGTTTAGTTCTTTGGCCATTTATTTACCAATTGGGTCATTTATTTTTCTGGTATTGAGCTGCATGAGTTGCTTGTATATTTTTGAGATTAATTCTTTGTCAGTTGCCTAATTTGCTATTATCTTCTCCCATTCTGAAGGCTGTCTTTTCACTTTGCTTATAGTTTCCTTCATTGTGCAAAAGCTTTTAAGTTTAATTAGTTCCCATTTGATTTATTTTTGCTTTTATTTCCATTACTCTGGGAGGTGAGTGAAGAGGATCTTGCTGTGATTTATGTCAGAGAGTGTTTTGCTTAAGTTTTCCTTTAAGTAGTTTTATAGTTTCTGGTCTTATATTAATATCTTTAATCCATTTTGAGTTTGTGTGTATGGTGTTAGAAAGTGTTCTAGGTTCATTCTTTTACAGGTGGTTGTCCAGTTTCCCAGCACCACTTGTTGAAGAGATTTTTTTTCTCCATTATACATTCTTGCCTCCTTTGTCAAAGATGAGATGTCCATAGGTGCATGAATTTATCTCTGGGCTTTCTATTTCCTTCCATTGGTCTATATTTCTGCCTTTGTGCCCATACTATCTTGATAACTGTAACTTTATAGCGTAGTCTGAAGTCAGGTGGGTTGATTCCTCCAGTTCCATTCTTCTTTCTTAAGATTGCTTTGGCTATTTGAGGTTTTCTTTTTCTTTCTTTTCTTTTGCATTTCAATACAAGTTGTGAAATTATTTGTTCTAGTTCTGTAAAAAATACTGTCAGTATCTTGATAGGCATTGCATTGAATCCATAGATTGCTTTGGGTAGTTATACTCATTTTCACTATATTGATTTTTCCAATCCATGAAACATGGTATTCATCTGTTTGTGTCATCTTTGATTTCATTCATCAGCATTTACAGTTTTCTGTATGTAGTTTTTTTTGTTTCTTTAGATAGATTTATTCCTAAGTATTTTCTTCTTTTCATTGCAATGGTGAATGGAATTGTTTCTTCAATTTCTCTTTCTGTTTTCTCATTGTTAGTGTATAGGAATGCAAGGGATTTCTGTGTGTTAATTTTATATCCTGCAACTTTATTATATTCATTGATTTGCTCTAGTAGTTTTCTGGTGGTGTCCTTAGGGTTTTCTATGTAGAAGATCATGTCATCAGCAAACAGTGAGAATTTTACTTCTTTTCTAATATGGATTCCTTTTATTTTTTTTTTCTGCTCTGATTGCTGTGGCTAAAACTTCCAAAACTATGTTGAATGGTAATAGTGAAAATGGGCACTATTGCTGTCTTGTTTCTGACTTTAGTAGAAATGCTTTCAATTTTTCATCATTGAGGAAAACGTTTGCATGGGTTTATCATATTTATTTATTATGTTGAGGTATGTTCTCTCTATGCTTGCTTTTTGGAGACTTTTTTTCATAAATGGATGTTGAATTTTGTCAAAGGCTTTCTTTGCATTATTGAAATAATCATATAATTTTTATCTTTCAGTTTGTTAATGTGATGTATCACATTGATTGATTTGAGAATATTGAAGAATCCTTACATCCCTGAGATGAAGCCCACTTGATCATGATGTATGGTCTTTTTAATATGCTGTTGGATTGTATTTGCTAGAAATTTGTTGAGGATTTTTGCATCTATGTTCATGAGTGATGTTGGTCTGTATTTTTCTTTTTTGTGGCATCTTTGTCCGGTTTTTGTATAGGGCAATGGTGGCCTCATAAAATGAGTTTGGCAGTTTACCTTCCTCTACAATTATCTGGAAGAGTTTGAGTAGGATAGGTGTTAGCTCTTCTCTGTATTTTTGGTAGAATTCATTTGTGAAGCCATCTGGTCCTGGGCTTTTGTTTGTTGAAAGATTTTTTAATATAACTTTGATTTCCGTGCTTGTGATGGGTCTCTTAATATTTGGAAGGTTATGCTTTCCTAAGAATTCATCCATTTATTCCACGTTGTGCATTTTATTAGCATATAGTTGCTGATAGTAGTCTCTTATGATCCTTTGTATTTCTGGATTGTCTGTTGTGATTTCTCCATTTTCATTTCTAATTTTGTTGATTTGATTCTCTCCCTTATTTCTTGATGAGTCTAGCTATCCTTTGTCTATTTCATTTATCTCTCAAAGCTTTTAGTTTTGTTGATTTTGCTATAGTGTCCTTTGTTTCTTTTTCATGTATCTCTGCTTTAAATTTTATGATGTCTTTCCTTCTACTAACCCTAAGATTCTTTATTTCTAATTTTTCCAGTTGCTTTAGGTGTAGAGTTAGATTATTTATTTGATTTTTCTCTTGTTTCTTGAGGTAAGCTTGTATTGCTATGAACCTTTCCCTTAGCACTGCTTTTACTGAATCCCATAGGTTTTGGGTTGTCGTGTATCACTTTCATTTGTTTCTATGCATATTCTGTTTTCCTTTTTGATCTGTTCATTTGTTGGTTATTCAGAAGCATGTTGTTTAGCCTCCATGTGTTTGTAATTTTCATATTTTTTTCCTGTAGTTGACATCTAATCTTACCTCATCATGATCAGGAAAGATTCTTGACATGATTTCAATTATTTTAAATTTACCAAGGCTAGATTTATTGCCCAGGATGTGATCTATCCTGGAGAATGTTTCATGTACACTTGAGGAAAAGGGGAAATTCATTGTTTTGGAGTTAAATGTCCTATAGCTATCAATTAGGTCTCACTGGTCCATTGTATCATTGGAAGTTTGTGTTTCCTTGCTAATTTTCTGTTTGGTCGATCTATCCATAGGTGTGGGTGGAGTATTAAATTCTCCCACTATTTTTGTGCTACTGTTAATTTCCCCTTTCATACTTGTTAGCATTTGGCCTGCATATTGAGGTGCTACTGTGTTGGGAGCATATATATATAATTGTATTATCTTCTTAGATTGAGCCTTTGATCATTGTTTAGTGTCCTTCTTTTTCTCATTTCATGATCTTTATTTCAAAGTCTATTTTATCTGATATGAGCATTGATACTTCTGCTTTCTTTTGATCTCCATTTGCATGAAATATCTTTTTCCAGCCCTTCACTTTCACTCTGTATGCATCCCTTGTTTTGGGGTGAGTCTCTTGTAGACAGCATATAGGGGTCATCTTTTTGTATCCATTTATCCATCCAGTCTTTGTCTTTTGGTTGGGGCATTCAACTCATTTACATTTGAGGTAATTATCAATAAGTATATCACATTGCCATTTACTTTGTTGTCTTGGGATTGAGTTTATAAACCTTTTCTGTGTTCCCTGTCTAGAGAATATTCTTTAGCATTTGTTGGAGAGCTGGTTTGATGGTGTTGAATTCTCTCAGCTTTTCCTTGTCTGTAAAGCCTTTGGTTCCTCCTTCATATTTGAAAGAGATCCTTGCTGGGTATAGTAATAAGGGTTGTAGGTTTTTCTGTCTCATCAGTTTAAGTATGTCTTGGCATTCCCTTCTGGCCTGAAGAGTTTCTATTTAAAGGTCAGCTGTTATCCTTATGGAGATCCCCTTGTGTGTTATTTGTTGTTTTTCCTTACTGTTTTTAATATTTGCTCTTTGTGTTTGAACTTAGTTTGCTAACCATTAGTTTGATTAATCTTAGTTTGTTAATCTTAGTCAATCGTTAGTTTGATTAATGTGTGTCTTGGAGTGTTTTAGGAAAAGGAGGACGTATATTGTCACCCTGCTTATTTAAATTATATGCAGAGTACATCATGAGAAATGCTGGGCTGGAAGAAGCACAAGCTGGAATCAAGATCGCCTGGAGAAATGTCAATAACCTCGGATATGCAGATGACACCACCCTTATGGCAGAAAGTGAAGAGGAACTAAAAAACCTCTTGATGAAAGTGAAAGAGGAGAGTGAAAAAGTTGGCTTAAAGTTCAACATTCAGAAAACGAAGATCATGGCATCTGGCTCCATCACTTCATGGGAAGTAGATGGGGAAACAGTGGAAAGAGTGTCAGACTTTATTTTTTTAGGCTCCAAAATCACTGCAGATGGTGACTGCAGCCATGAATTTAAAAGACGCTTACTCCTTGGAAGAAAAGTTATGACCAACCTAGACAGCATATTCAAAAGCAGAGACATTACTTTGCCAACTAAGGTCTGTCTAGCCAAGGCTATGGTTTTTCCTGTGCTCATGTATGGAAGTGAGAGCTGGACTGTAAAAAAGGCTCAGTGCCGAAGAATTGATGCTCTTGAACTGTGGTGTTGGAGAAGACTCTTGAGAGCCCCTTGGACTGCAAGGAGATCCAACCAGTCCATTCTAAAGGAGATCAGCTCTGGAATTTCTTTGGCAGGAATGATGCTAAAGCTGAAACTTCAATACCTTGGCCACCTCATGCAAAGAGTTGACTCATTGGAAAAGACTCTGATGCTGGGAGGGATTGGGGGCAGGAGGAGAAGGGGACGACAGTGGATGAGATGGCTGGATGGCATCACTGACTCGATGGGCATGAGTCTGAGTGAACTCTGGGAGCTGGTGATGAACAGGAAGGCCTGGCGTGCTGCGATTCATGGCATCGCAAAGGGTCGGACACGACTGAGCAACTGAACTGAACTGAAATGAAATGAACTGAACTGGGGTGTTTTGCCTTGGGTTCATCTTGTTTGGGAGTCTCTGGGTTTCTTGGACTTGAGTGGTTATATTCTTCCTCATTTTAGGGACGTTTTCACCTATTATTTCCTCAAGTATAATCTCACACCCTTTATTTGTATCTTCTTCTTCAGAGATTCCTATGATTTGAATGTTGATGCATTTAACATTGTTCCAGAGGTCTCTGAGTTTGTCCTCATTTCTTTTAATTCATTTTTCTTTTTTTTCTCTGTTTCATTTATTTTCACCATTGTATCTTTTGCCTCATTTATCTTCTTTTCTAGTTGACTCAGGTGTAAATTAGGCTATTTTTTGATTTTTCAAAAACTTCTGCCTCAGTTATTCTACTGTTGGTTCCCTCCAGAGTGCTTTGGATGTCAGTTATTGCATTACTCAATATTGATTGACTCTTCTTTATTTCTTCTAGCTCTTTGTTAAACATTTCTTGCATCTTCTCAATCCTTGTTAGTCTATTTTCTGTAACTCCACTTTTTTTCATGATTTTGGATCATCTTTACTATCATTATTCTGAATTTTTTTTTCAGGTAGACTATCTCTTCCTCTTTTGTTTGGTTTGGTGGGCATTTATCATGTTTCTTTACCTGCTGAATATTTCTCTGCCTTTTCATTTTGTTTACATTGCTATGTTTGGGGTGCACTTTCCTAAGCTGGAAGTTTGTGGTTTCTGTTTATTGTGGGGCCTGCTCCCTGTGGGTGGAGTTGGGCTAGTGGCTTTTCAAGGTTTCCTTATTAGGGGAGTTTGCATCTGTGTTCTGGTGGGTGGAGCTGTATCTCTTCTCTCTGAAGTTCAATGAGTGAGGTGTCCAGCAGTGAGTTTTGGGGTGTCTATAGGTTTGGCATGGCTTTGGGCAGTCTGTCTTTTAATGCTCAGGGCTGTGTTCCTATTTTGCTGGAGAATTAGCATGGTATGTCTTGCTCTGGAACTTGTTGGCTCTTGGGTAGAGCTTGGTTTCAGTGTAGAGATGGAGGCTTTTGGATGAGCTCTTGTCTATTAATGTTCCCTGGGATCAGGATTTCTCTGATGTTTTCAAGTTTTGGAGTTAAGCCTCCTCCCTCTGGGTTTCAGTCTTATTCTTACAGTAACCTCAAGACTTCTCCATCCAAACAGCACAGATGATAAAACATCTAAGTTTATGGTGAAACAATTCTCCACAGCAAGGGAAACACACAGAGGTTCACAGAGTTACATGGAGAAGAGAAGAGGGAGGAGGGAGATAGAGTTGACCAAGAGGAGAAGACAGGGAGTCACAAGGGGAGAGAGCAATCGAGCCAGTAATTAACTCTCTAAGTGCTCTCCACAGTCTGGAACACCCAGAGAGACACCCAAAGTTAAGCAGAGAAGAGAAGGGGTAAGGAAAAAATAGAGGTGACCTGGGGGAGAAAAGGGAGAGTGAAAAGGAGAGAGAGCAGTCAAGCCAGTAATCACACCCTTAAGTGAAAATGGACACTGAAGTTTCGGTTTTTTAAAGTACAAAATTGATAACAAATAGCAAAAAACAAAGATTAAAAATCTAGAGTAGAGGTTAGATTCTCAAAAATAAAATATTGAAAATACAAAACAAAATCAATCATAAAAATTATTTTTAAAAATATATGAAATTTGCTTTAAAAATAGGGGGTTTTCTTTGGCAAAGTAATAGTAGGTTATAAAAATGAAAATTAAAGGAGTAATTAAGGGCTTAAGGCAATGGCACCCCACTCCAGTACTGTTGCCTGGAAATCCCATGGATGGAGGAGCCTGGTAGGCTGTAGTCTATGGGGTCGCTGAGAGTCGGACACAACTCAGTGACTTCACTTTTCACTTTTCACTTTCATGCATTGGCGAAGGAAATGGCAACCCACTCCAGTGTTATTGCCTGGAGAATCTCAGAGACAGAGGAGCCTGGATGGCTGCCGTCTATGGGGTCCACAGAATCGGACATGACTGAAGCAACTTAGCAGCAGCAGCGGCAGCAGCAGTAGCAGCAGCAGCAGTAGCAGCAAGGACTTAAATTTCAAAAAAATTAAAAAGTGATAATAGTAAAAATATATCTAGGAATTTCTCTGGCACTGTATCTCTGTTTCACTGTTTCTCTGGTAGTGTGGGGTCAGTTCATTTTCAGATAGTTCCTTTTTCCAGCTTGTAGTTGTTCTCACAGTTTATAGGCCCCCTCCAATGCTTGCTGCTGCTGCTTCTGCTGCTAAGTGGCTTCAGTTGTGTCCAACTCTCTGTGACCCCATAGACGGCAGCCCACCAGGCTCCCCCATCCCTGGGATTCTCCAGGGAAGAACACTAGAGTGGGTTGCCATTTCTTTCTCCAATGCATGAAAGTGAAAAGTGAAAGTGATGTCACTCAGTTATGTGTGACTCTTCATGACCCCATGGACTGCAGCCTACCAGGCTCCTCCGTCTATGGGGTTTTCCAGGCAAGAGTATTGGAGTAGGGTGCCATCACCTTCTCCACCTCCAGTGCTTCAGTTCAGTTCAGTTCAGTTCAGTTGCTCAGCTGTGTCTGATTCTTTGTGATCCCATGAATCGCAGCAGGCCAGGCCTCCTTGCCCATCATTATCTTCCAAAGTTCACTCAAACTCACATCCATTGAGTCGGTGATACCATCCAGCCATCACATTCTCTGTCATCCCCTCTTCCTCCTGCCCCCAATACCTCCCAGGATCAGAGTCTTTTCCAATGAGCCAACTCTTCGCATGAGGTGGCCAAAGTACCGAAGTTTCAGCTTTGGCATCATTAATTCCAAAGAAATTCCAGGGCTGATCTCCTTCAGAATGGACTGGTTGGATCTCCTTGCAGTCTAAGGGACTCTCAAGAGTCTTCTCCAGCACCACATTTCAAAAGCATCAATTCTTCGACGCTCAGCTTTCTTCATAGTCCAACTCTCACATCCATACATGGCCACTGGAAAAACCATAGCCTTGACTAGATGGAGCTTTTTTTGGCAAAGTAATGTCTCTGCTTTTGAATATGCTGTCTAGGTTGGTCATAACTTTTCTTCCAAGGAGTAAGCGTCTTTTAATTTCATGGCTGCAGTCACCATCTGCAGTGATTTTGGAGCCCCCAAAACTAAAGACTGACACTGTTTCCCCATCTATTTCCGATGAAGTGATGGGACCAGATGCCATGATCTTGGTTTTCTGAATGTTGAGCTTTAAGCCAACTTTTTCACTCTCCTCTTTTACTTGCATCAAGAGGCTTCTTAATTCCTCTTCACTTTCTGCCATAAGGGTTTTTCTCTCCAATGCTTTGTCAATGTTAATTACAGGGTTTTAATCTGTTGCACCTGTCACTTGCAGAACAATTTCCTCTTCTTTGTTTATTTTGGCTTCCTGTATTTGCAAGTCTCTTCCATGTCTAATTTCTCTCCTGACAGAAGGGAGTGAAGGTGGTCACTTATTTAGGCTCACTTTTTCAGTTGTGTTGTGGGGAGGGAGGAACACAGCAAATAAATATCATTGGCATGTATGAGGAGTGCTTGCAGCGTATGAACCACACTGGATTTGCCACAGCCCAAGGTGGAGTGTGCTTCCTGGGTCTACCCTGCTCAGGCCCAGGGTGCTCTGCAGGGCACTGTCCCAAGTGGGCCCTGCATTTCATGCACTTCCCAGGTCTAAGCAGCTCATGTTTTAGGGTGCTCCACAAGGGCACAGACTCAGTTGGGCATTAGTTTTGTGCCCTTCCCAGGTCCAAGCAGCTCAAGCGAACAGGTGCTTGGCGAGTGCACTGTCCTGGGTGGGCCATGTGTCTTAATCACCTCTGGGTCCAGGCAGCTCAGTGTCTTTGGTGCACTGCAAGACTGTCCACTCAGGTGTGCCACGTGTCCCCTCTGGGGAGCTGATCTCAGGATGCAACCCTCCTGGCAGATGTCAATCGTCCAGGATTCCAGGAAGACGTGGTTAGCAATTGGGAGCCTGCTCACAGTTTGGTGGAGGATGCCCTCTCTGGGGCATAGATTGGAGCAGCCCCTCGTCTTCTGGCTCAGTTGCCCGCCTGCCTCTCTGCCTCTGATGAGGGGGAGGGACCTGTATGCAGTCAGCTAGATCTCCTTCTGTGTTTGCTCCATCCTTTGCTCTGTGATTGGACCAGGCTGTGTGTTAGAGCCTTTAGTAGGAACGTTCTCTTTCTTTCTTTTTCTTTTTTTTTTTCCTCTCTGGCGATGCCACAGTTTGGGTTGCTATTCACGTTAACTCCCTCAGACTGTCCTCAGGGCATTCAGGCCTGGTACTTACCCTAAGCACCAATTATCCAGCCCATGCCTCCCTGTCCAGCCCCTGCTTGCTGGCAGCGGATGCGAGCCTCTGGGCTGCTTCTCCACTGACAGCTGTGGTCAGGTGCATATTTTGTTTGCTTTGTTTTTTTTCTCCCAGTTATGTTGCCATCTGAGATTCCAAAACTCCCCACAGACCCACCTGTGCAAGGGTGTCTTACTGCTTGGAAACTTCTCCTCCTTCATGACTCCCTCCCCAGGATGGGTCTCGGTCCCTAACTCTTTTGTCTCTCCTTTTGTCTTTTATATTTTGTTCTACTTCCTTTCAAAGAGAATGGTCTGTCTTTCTGGATGCCTAGTGTCCTCTGCCAGCATTCAAAAGGTTTTTTCTTGTGGAAGTTGCTCAGCATTCAAATGAACTTTTGATGAATTTGTGGGGGAGAAAGTGGTCTCCCTGTCCTATTCCTCTGCCATCTTGGGCTTCCCTATACACTCTTAACACTGTTTCTCCCCAGTCTCTCTGTGATAATCTACTCCCTTGGCAGGCTTTTAACTCAGCCTCAGACTTTATCTCATTTACTTTATCATTTTATCTGTGCTGCTGACTGTGCATAGGAAAAAAGAAAGAAACAAAAAGTCTAACTTAGAGCTCAGGTTTTGCTTTAAATTTATGATCTCATTTATTTTTCAGCAACAAGAAGAACATCTTAGCTGTATCCATATCCATTTATGCTATCTTACTTCTTAATCGTGACTAATGAACTGTTCTTGACAGTTCTATGTACTGGATCCCATGTCTTCTTACCTAATTCAGTAGTAATTAGCCTCCAATCAAAACAAATAAATTTATTTAAAAAATAAAGCAGTTCTCCCATTTTTCTCAACTTCCTTTTTTCTTTTTTTTTTAATTCAAATTTATTTATTTTAATTGGAGGCTACTTTCTTAGTCAATAGTCTTTCCTTCCTCTTAACTTCCATAGTACTTTATCTTATACATTTCCAATTTAATTTATTCTCTTTTACTAGGAGATATATAGATACATACGGGCTTCCAAGGTGGCTCAGTGGTAGAGCTCACCTGCCAATGCGGAAGACATGGGTTTGATCCCTGAGTTGAGAAGATCCCTGGAGAAGGAAATGGCAATGTATTCCAGTATTCTTACCTGGGAAATCTGGCGGAAAGAGGACCCTGGAAGGCTACAGTGCATGGGGTCACAAAAGAGTCCAACATGACTTCAGATGTGTATAAGAGACAGCCTTTGCAGTAAGGCTTCCTCTATCTCACATTTCTCTTCTATTTTCTCTTATATCTAATTTTATGAGGCATTAATGACCAACATTCATGTCACCAAAGATCTTTGCAATTGTCAAAGCTAATGAGCTAAATTAAAGGGGATCCAAATTAATGACAATAACAATGGAAGAAAAGGGATAGATAGGAAAGATATTATAAAACCAAGTTAATAGAGAAGTAGAGATACTTTTATTCATTCACAAAATATTTGTAATCTAACATACTATCATAATAATTTAAAACAAAATACAAATAATCTCTAATTTATAATT
>SJYC01094728.1:0-10372 GCA_006408675.1 Madoqua kirkii
TGCTAGCAAGTTTATATATTTGTTTTGAAAAATATACATATGAAAATACATGTATATATATACACACACACACACATACATGACTGAAGCAATTGAGCATGCATATAGTTATTTCTTTAGACTTTATGAGTTCTTTTTCCAAGTTATGGATTCACAGGAAATGATGCAACAGATGATGATGGTGAGAAAGGGGTAAATTTCCCTAAATGACTGTGGCATGAACAATGGAAGAAAATGTATCTTAAAATTCATGAATCAGAAAGAAGCAATTACATTGTGAGGCAATCCACTGATCGATTTATGCTTAGGTATGGAGAAAGGAAAAATAATCTATTCCTTAATAGTTCCTCTGGTTTTGTTCTCTGATTTTCAAAGTGTATTTATTTGTGATGAAAAACATCTTCCATAATAAAACACTGATTCTTCTCAATCTCCCCAGGGAAACAATATTATAATGGTGCGGGTATTTGAAGTTAATGCAATTGACCTTTCTTTTTGTCATGAGATCCTTCTATCTCTTCATTAACATAACAGTGATTCAACTGGAGAAACTATGATTCAGGATAACATACACTTTTTCTGAAGTGAGAAAACAATATTTTGTCTACTTAGAGTCTCATAAAAAAAGCTGAAAAGAAGTCTCTGGGAACATTTTTAAGTCATTAAAGTTTCAACAGATTTTAACTTTTAGTTTATTACAAAATACAGCAAGTAAAAAATGATCTGTTAATATGTAACATATTTCCTAACATACAACTACTATATATCTAAACCCACAATACCAGGTAGGATTCTAATTATATGTGAGAAAATGGATCCACAGAGCTTCTGTCCATTGCCACAATATTTCAACAGAGCCAGGGATGGAGTTGGAATTTGCATCACTTATCCAACCAGTTCATTTAGAGGAGATCAGCGATGGGTGTTCTTTGGAAGGAATGATGCTGAAGGTGAAACTCCAGTACCTTGACCACCTCATGCAAAGAATTGACTCATTGGAAAAGACTCTGGGAGGGAAAAGATGCTGGGAGGGATTGGGAGCAGGAGGAGAAGTGGACGACAAAGGATGCGATGGCTGGATGGCATCACCAACTCGATGGACATGAGTTTGAATGAACTCCAGGAGATGGTGATGGATAGGGAGGCCTGGCATGATGTGATTCATGGGGTCGGTCGCAAAGAGTCAGACACGACTGAGCAACTGAACTGAACTGAACTGATCTATAAATCACAGGTTGATATTTAGTATGTCCTGAAAGGATGAGTACAGTATTGTATGATATCTATGCAGACCACCTGATCTGCCTCATGAGAAACCTGTATGCAGGTGAGGAAGTAGCACTTAGAACTGGACATGGAACAATACACTGGTTCCAAATAGGAAAAAGAGTACATCAAGGCTGTATATTGTCACCCTGCTTATTTAACTAATATGCAGAGTACATCATGAGAAATGCTGGGCTGGAGGAAGCACAAGCTGAATCAAGATTGCCAGGAGAAATATCAATAACCTCAAATATGCAGATGACACCACCCTTATGGCAGAAAGTAAAGAACTGAAGAGCATCTTGATGAAAGTGAAAGAGGAGAGTGGACAAGTTGGCTTAAAGCTTGGCATTCAGAAAACTAAGATCATGGCATCCAGTCCCATAACTTCATGGCAAATAGATGGGGAAACAGTGGAAACAGTGGCTGACTTTATTTTGGGGGGCTCCAAAATCACTGTAATGGTGATTGCAGCCATGAAAAGATGCTTACTCCTTAGAAGGAAAGTTATGACCAACCTAGGCAGCATATTAAAAAGCAGAGACATTACTTTTGCAGACATAGGTTCGTCTAGTCAAAGCTATTGTTTTTCCAGTAATCATGTATGGATGTGAGAGTTGGACTATAAAGAAAGCTGAACACTGAAGAATTATGCTTTTGAACTGTGGTGTTGGAGAAGACTCTTGAGAGTCCCTTAGACTGCAAGGAGGTCCAACCAGTCCATCCTAAAGGAGATCAGTCCTGAGTGTTCATTGGAAGCACTGATGTTGAAGTTGAAACTCCAATACTTTGACAACTTGATGCGAACAGCTGACTCATTTGAAAAGACCCTGATGCTGGGAAAGACTGAGGGCTGGAGGAGAAGGGGACGACAGAGGATGAGATGGTTGGATGGTATCACTGACTCAGTGGACATGGGTTTGAGTAGACTCCAGGAGTTTGTGATGGACAGGGAGGCCTGGCGTGCTGTGGTTCATGGGGTTGCAAAGAGTCAGACATGACTGAGCAACTGAAGTGACTAATGCAAATCATAAGCAAAATTCTGCCATATTTATAGGCATAATGTGAGGATTCCCAGGTGGCTCAGTATTAAAGAATCTGCCTGCCAATGCAGGAGACATGAGTCTGATCCCTGGGTCAGCAAGAGCCCCTGGAAGAGGAATGGTGACCTACCCCACTATTCTTGCCTGGAGAAGCCCATGAACAGCAGAGTCCAGTGGGCTACAGTTGATAGGGTTGCAAAGAGTGACTCGGCTGAATGACTGAGCATGTACACATGTGCATAATGTGATCTATTTAGTCATTTCCTTTAGCCCTTCTCTCATCAGGTATATTTCTCATGAAATAAAGGAGAATCCCTAAGACATTTCATGAAGTCATTTCAATGCATTTAAATGTGCAGACTATAAAATGTGGAAACTATAGTTCAGAAACTCAGCCTGCAGGTACTTACCCCGTGTACATCTTCATTGCACTTATTGTGTTTAATTAGCCAATATGTAAGCACTGGTAACAAAGAGTATGAATAATAATAACTCCTGGTGCTATCTCTAAATAAATCAGATGTCTACCAATTGTTGTCATTATATATGCTCAAGCAAATTTATCAAGCCACTGCTGAGTCATCTTAATAGACAAATGATAAAATACTACATTCCTAGATATTGTTTATCATCTAGCTCATACTTCTGTTTGAAATTTCTTTTCACTGGTCCTTCATACTCAATGCAATGAAGTTAAATTTCTGATAAAATTCCAAACTGCAGGAAGGAAATGGAAACCCACTCCAATATCCCTGCCTGGAAAACACCATAAACAGAGGAGCCTGGAAGTCTGCAGTCAATGGGGTCACAAAGAGTCAGATGCAACTTAGTGACTAAATAATAACAACAAAATTCCAAACAGTCTCATTTCCATGTCTTTCTTAAAAGGGTATTCTACTTGAGAGTCACTAACCTTCCACCATTGCATCTTCAGCAATCCCACTGTCACAATATAATATCATATAGGAAATGAATCACCAGTCCAGGTTCGATGCATGATACTGGATACTTGGGGCTTGTGTACTGAGACGACCTAGAGGGATGGTATGGGGAGGGAGGAAGGAGGGTGGTGCAGGATGAGAAACACGTGTATACCTGTGGTGGATTCATGTTGATGTATGGCAAAATCAATACAATATTGTAAAGTAATTAGCCTCCAATCAAAACAAATAAATTTATTTAAAAAATAAAGCAGTTCTCCCATTTTTCTCAACTTCCTTTTTTCTTTTTTTTTTAATTCAAATTTATTTATTTTAATTGGAGGCTACTTTCTTAGTCAATAGTCTTTCCTTCCTCTCAACTTCCATAGTACTTTATCTTATACATTTCCAATTTAATTTATTCTCTTTTACTAGGAGATATATAGATACATACGGGCTTCCAAGGTGGCTCAGTGGTAGAGCTCACCTGCCAATGCGGAAGACATGGGTTTGATCCCTGAGTTGAGAAGATCCCTGGAGAAGGAAATGGCAATGTATTCCAGTATTCTTACCTGGGAAATCTGGCGGAAAGAGGACCCTGGAAGGCTACAGTGCATGGGGTCACAAAAGAGTCCAACATGACTTCACAACAGAGCAGTAACAACAATGTAGATATATAGATATAGAATACAGATACAGAATATTTATGTTTATTAGGATTTCATTTGTTATTAAAATGTACAATGTTTTAAAATAGGAAACATTGTGAGTTTTGTATATTGATATACACCACCATTCCATTTTCTACTTTCAATCTAGAGCATGATGAAAGTGAAAGTGTTAGTCGCTCAGTCGTGTCTGACTCTTTGACCCATGGACTGTAGCCCCTCCAGGCTCTTCTGTCCATGGAGTTCTCCAGGCAAGAATACCAGAGTGGGTAGCCATTTTTTTCTCCAAGGGAACTTCCCGACCTTGGGATCAAACCCAGATCTCCTGCATTGCAGAGAAATTATTTTTCACTGAGCCACCAGGTAAGTAATGAAATAGAATCTGACATAAAATCATCACTGGTTATTCTGAGCTTAATGAGTTATCAGTCAGAGCTATTTTTGGCTACAACTGAGAAACCCTATTTGAAATAACTTAAACAAAACAGGGAATTCATTTTATTTAACTGGGAGATTAAGTAGCTAAATCCCAAGTAGAACTGACATGCTACCAGTACTCTGTTTTCATCCTTCCTCTATCTTCATTGGCTTAAGTTCAGTTCAGTTCAGTCGCTCAGTCGTATCCGACTCTTGGTGACCCCATGAATCACAGCACGCCAGACCTTCCTGTCCATCACCATCTCCTGGAGTTCACTCAGACTCACATCCATTGAGTCAGTGATGCCATACAGCCATCTCATCCTCTGTCATCCCCTTCTCCTCCTGCCCCCATTCCCTTCCAGCATCAAAATCTTTTCCAGTGAGTCAAGTCTTTGCATGAGGTGGCCAAAAGTACTGGAGTTTCAGCTTCGGCATCATTCCTTCCAAAGAAATCTCAGGGCTGATCGCCTTCAGAATGGACTGGTTGGATCTCCCTGCAGTCCAAGGGACTCTCAAGAGTCTTCTCCAACATCACAGTTCAAAAGCATCAATTCTTCAGTGCTCAGCCTTCTTCACAGTCCAACTCTCACATCCACACATGACTACTGGAAAAACCATAGCCTTGACTAGACGGACCTTAGTCGGCAAAGTAATGTCTCTGCTTTTGAATATGCTCTCTAGGTTGGTCATAACCTTTCTTCCATTTAAATTGTCATACGCTTAATTCTCTTCAATGGCCGATTGCCTCCTTCCAATTATGGGTGCTTCAGTGGCTCTCAGACATGCAGGCTCTCTTTTTGCCATGAAGGAGAAAGTAAGATGGGCTCCTAGTTCAGAGTTCCAAAACCTCAGCTGCCCATCAATAAATCAAAGATTATGCCCAAGGCAGTGAGGTAATCTAATTGGTCAAGCTTGGGTCATATGCCCATGACAAGTTAATAACTCTAGCAGATCCTATAGGAAGATAGTGGCTCCCATTTAACCCTCATGGCTAGAGAAGATAGAAGAAACACTTCCCCACAAAAAGCACTAAAAAATAGTAGCTATTCTTTGAAGACAAGGAACAGTTGTTGAGTATGATTGGCAAAGATGTTCAAGCCAAAAAAGTGAATACCCATTACTTGAACATGAGGTTATCAGGTTAACAAACAAATGTTTGTTACCAGACAAACATCTTTGAGTCATAGCTAAGTCAATTTTTTAAGGTTTACTGGCATGAGTCCTGTAGCCTAGACATGACATTACTCTTAGTGTCAGATGGAAACCTCATTTGATATATTTAGCAACTGCAATCTCCTAGACACTGACCAATAAGAAATGATATCTAGACTTAAAAAAAAAAAAACAAACCAGCTCTATTGTTAGCTCCAGTATGTGCGTACGCATTAAATATAGTGTTCATTACTGTTATGGCAAGCCATCACTGAATGCAATATGATTATAGACTCTCTGTAGGCAATTCTTTCAGGCATTTGTCTGCTACACTCTAATCTCAAAATGACAAGTAACATGATAAAAGTTAGTATCAAGGTAGGCCCAAATTTGGATTTTTTTAATGTCTATAAAACCATCAAGAAAAAAAATTAAAATATACAGTCCGCAGTCCCATTTACAAAGTTTATATATCACTGGGCTTCAAATTAAACTTTGTAGCCTGCATGCATGCATGTCTGACTCCTTGTGACCCCATAGACTATAGCCCTCCAGGCTCCTCTGTCCATGGAATTTTCCAGGCAGAAATACTGGAGTGGGTTGCCATTTCCTTCTCCATTTGTAGCCTAAAATTTTAGTAAAGTTTCCAAATTATTGTAAAGTCATTGTATCTTTGTTCTGTCAATGCACTTGGAGAAACGCTGCTCTAAATTGCATTCCACTTAGGAAAAGCACCCTAACTGTTTGTAAGTAATTAGAATAAATAAGAAAATCAACAACCATGAAGACATAGAAGGAGACTGCTGTGCTATCAGCTGGAAGTCTTCTGATTATTAGGAATTAGAGTAACTTGAGGATTTGTAGCCTAAAATTTTAGTAAAGTTTCCAAATTATTGTAAAGTCATTGTATCTTTGTTCTGTCAATGCACTTGGAGAAACGCTGCTCTAAATTGCATTCCACTTAGGAAAAGCACCCTAACTGTTTGTAAGTAATTAGAATAAATAAGAAAATCAACAACCATGAAGACATAGAAGGAGACTGCTGTGCTATCAGCTGGAAGTCTTCTGATTATTAGGAATTAGAGTAACTTGAGGTCATCTTCTAGTGGCATATAATTCTAAAGTGGGTCAGCCAACTAAGCCAGAACAGACAGGTGTGGGGAACAAGATGAAGACAGAACATGGTGTTTCTTGAGTATATTTAGCTCAATACCAGGAGTTATCAAAAAATAAAAGAGCTACATTGACTGAAGAGACAAGCCTAATATTTTTATCTTTATGTGTCTTATAAGGCTGTTTCTCTTTCTTTTTGTCATCAAAGCATACCAAAAAAATAAATAAATTATAAGCTAAGCTGTATATGATGATATATTAAAAATTGCAGTCAAAATAATCCAGCTATCCATGGTAGACAGTTAATGACTGATTAGTACTTGTGATATGCCTGGACCCTTATAATCTGTGATTAAAATTCCTCAACAGGGTGATGTCAAGAAAACAGCTGTAAACTTAAGGGGAGAAAACTCCTGTTTTGTCCGATTTCCACCAACAGCTTTCAATAGGACTTTGAGCCCATTACTTGACCCTTTAGACTTAACCTTCTCATCTTTAAAAGGAAGAAAGTAAATTATATAACTTAATGTGAATTTTAGCTCTAACGTAATTATCCCATGAAACACAAAGCAAAGCCTAATCCCTGAATGTAATCAAGTCTTTAAAGAATAAAACATAAAGCAGGGCAAAGACTAATAGAGTTTTGCCAAGAAAATGCAGTGGTCATAGCAAACATCCTCTTCCAACAACACAAGAGCAGACTCTACACATGAACATCATCAGATGGTCAACACTGAAATCAGATTGATTATAGTCTGTGCAGCCAAAGATGGAGAAGCTCTATACAGTCAATGAAAACAAGACCAGGAGCTGACTGTGGCTCAGATCATGAACTCCTTATTACCAAATTCAGACTTAAATTGAAGAAAGTAGGGAAAACCTCTAGACTATTCAGGTATGACCTAAATCAAATCCCTTATGATTATACAGTGGAAGTGAGAAATAGATTTAAGGGCCTAGATCTGATAGATAGAGTGCCTGATGAACTATGGAATGAAGTTTGTGACATTGTACAGGAGACAGGGATCAAGACCATCCCCATGGAAAAGAAATGCAAAAAAGCAAAATGGCTGTGGGGGAGGGGGGAGACTTACAAATAGCTGTGAAAAGAAGAGAGGCAAAAAGCAAAGGATAAAAGGAAAGATATAAGAATTTTAATGCATAAGAATTTGAATGCAGAGTTCCAAAGAACAGCAAGAAGAGATAAGAAAGTCTTCTTCAGCGACAATGCAAAGAAATAGAGGACAGGAACAGAATGGGAAAGACTAGAGATCTCTTCAAGAAAATTAGAGATACCAAGGGAACATTTCATGCAAAGATGGGCTAGATAAAGGACAGAAATGGCATGGACCTAACAGAAGCAGAAGATATCAAGAAGAGGTGGCAAGAATACACGGAAGAACTATACAAAAAAGATCTTCACAACCCAGATAAAAATGATGATGTGATAACTAATCTAGAGCCAGACATCTTGGAATGTGAAGTCAAGTGGGCCTTAGAAAGCATTTGCAGAGTTACAAAGAATATCAAGAAGAGATAAGAAAGCCTTCTTCAGTGATCAATGCAAAGAAATAAAGGAAAAGAACAGAATGGGAAAGACTAGAGATCTCCTAAGGAAAATTAGAGATACCAAGGGAACATTTCATGCAAAGATGGGCTTGATGAAGGACAGAAATGGTATGGATCTAACAGGAGCAGATATTAAGAAGAGGTGGCAAGAATACACAGAAATGAAGTCGCTCAGTCATGTCTGACTCTCTGCGACCCCATGGACTGTACCCCACCAGGTTCCTCTGTCCATAGGATTTCCCAGGCAAGAATACTGGAGTGGGCTGCCATTTCCTTCTCCAGGGGATTTTCCTGGCCAAGACACTTTATCGTCTGAGCCACCAGGGAATCCCAGAATACACAGAAGAACTGTACAAAAAAGATAGGAGTGACAAATACACAAGAGAAAAATAGCTGCTTCATGTGAGATAATGACAGGGTCCCTGAACAATGCATGACTAGTTTATGAAGCAGAGGGAGATGGATCCTTCTCTTGGCAAGGGAGTCTATGTTGTGCTTCCAAATTCAGCTTTTGAGTCATCTGAACTTATAGAAGTTGCATACTAATTCTCTGTCCCCAACATTTCCCAATCAACACATTAATATTCACATGAAGCAGGAGGAAAAGTTTTGATTTAAATCATTTATATAATTAAGGAGACTATAGGACCAGGATTTATTATTGGTAATGCCATCTTCTTGGTTATGAGATGACTGAAATATTGAAGTTATGTATATTTTTTTTTAATTTTAGCACTCAGATGCATTTGGAAGATGCCAGCACAGTACACAGGCCTCCTATTCATTATGCAAGCTTCTTCAATCTTGTTTTAGTAGGCACTTAATTTTAAGTGATTTCTGCCTTGCTAGTATCATGTAGACTACCAGGTTTCATTGTCTAATGAAGTCATTACTGACTTCAGAACAAACACTTTAACTAATTGGTTAGATCCTTATTGCTTTGAGAATCTGTTATTTGTATATGCTGTCTATTTATCAAGGGCATGTTAGATTAAAAGTCTTGTTTTTATAAGATTTCTCATTTATTTCTATTACTCATGAAATATTAAATAAGTGTGGTTAATGGAAGTGGTTATTTTATAAAAGTCAACATTGAGGTCTTCTATGGGATACAAAGATGAACATAGCTATTCTCAAGAGAGATTTATTATAGAGGAGAATTAGGAGGCTACTGAGAATGCCAAGTATGGCTTCAGAAATCCCTCATGGTCTATACTTTAGCAGAGATTTGGCCTTGACTTTGCTTCATTCCCAGGAGATCAATGTGTGACTTTCTTCATAGGTCGAAACAACTGGACGTGAAAAATTTGAGCTATTCGTGCAGCCAAGAGATACCAGGTCCTAGTTTTAGTATCTATGCTCATAATACCCAATATTGTCATATTCCTTGCAGTTCTCTCTTTAAATATTGCTCCCTTATACTTCTAGACCAACTTTATTGAAAAGGAGGATAGTGTATTTCCACATCTTCTATAGGTTTCTGACATTGTTTTTATTCCCTGAACTGTTTCCCTTGAGTCACCACAAAATAGAGAAAATTTAGTGAAATTTGATTAATGTGACATGTGCTAGTATCTGGGAGGGAAGCAATGATTTTGCAATTGATTACTCACAGCAGAAATGTGAATATCAGAAATAAGGAGAAGGGATCTGTCATGATTTTAGCAAGACAAATAAACAGAATGATATATCTAGCAGAGATGGGAATTAAATAAATAGGTTTGTATGCATAGAAGAGGTTTACTTACACATTTCTGGAATATCCCTTTGGATCAGTTGCCTCATGCAAAAGATAAACGTGGGCAGAACTTCAAAGGAGTAAAATGTTTTTTTTTAAGCTTAATAGCTGAGAAATAAGGATGTTCAAACGGAAAATGCACTGGCTACAATATGGATGACAGAGCTGCTATGATCTGAGGCAAGTGGTTACTTTTCAGTTTGTGCTTCAATTCAAAAAGAAAAAGTAGATAAATGCTGCATATCCTGCAGATTCATGTTGATGTATGGCAAAACCAGTACAATATTGTAAAGTAATTATCCTCCAATTAAAATAAATAAATTTATATTTAATAAAAGATAAAAATAGAAATGTTTCTATATATATATTCTTAGCAAATCACAGAAGATGCCAAACATTAATGATTTCAATGGAATTATAGTAAATCTTTAAGTGAATATATTTCCTAGTAAATAACATAATTCAGCTATTTAATCTATTTTA